>CAJFCO010018374.1:10479-34885 GCA_904066015.1 Synergus gifuensis | reverse complement strand
GAGCGAATTGAGATTGACAAGGATATAGAAAGGTATAAACGAGAATAGGCGAGAAACAAGAAGGAATAGAGAAGTGGGAATCAAAAGAGAGGAAAGAATTGAGATTAAAAAAGAGATAGAAAAATATAGACGAGTATAGGCGAGAGATAGAAAGGGATATAGAAGTGAGGATTGAAAGAGATGAGTGATTTTGATTGACATGGAGATAGAAAGGTATAGACGAGAATAGTCGATAAATAGGAAGAGAAGTAGTGAATTATATTGAATGAGAAGATTGAATGAGATATGAGTGAATTGAAATTGATATGGGGATAGAGAGAGATAGACAAGAATAGGCGAGAGATAGGAAGAAATAAATGGGGATTGAAAGAGCTAGAAGCGAAATTATCATTGACAATTTGTAACGGTATGACATACCGGCCCAGAAACACGCCTGAGCATAGGCAACACACCGAGCGACGCTCACCAGCGTCTACTCATCAAATAATACGCCTAACAATAGGCAAAAAAGAGTCAGGTTCGACCACAAAAGTCTATTTTCAGTTGCATACCTGACTGTAATCAAATTAAATAGCGGTCAGTAGAAGGATTAAACAGGTAGTGAATCTTGTATTTGAACACCTGACTGCAATTAAATCAAATAGCGGGATTAAGCAGGTAGTAAACCCTGTAGTTGCACACCTGGCAGCAATAATGCCAAATTCTGACGATTACAAAGGGCACAACAAGACGGAGAAAAAGGGGGTTTTACCAGCCGCTTCCACCTTTTCCAAGGTATATAAGGCGACTGTCGGCCCACAGCAAGTCATTCTGCTCAGGATCACCAAGCCCGCAACATAGTACTGTGGACTAGCCAGCATACCATCACCATCCTTCAACACCAGGTGCAGTAGAAAAGGGGAACTCCGTACGCTGCTCCAGGCTGGGGTTCCCCTCTTCCTCTCTTTTCTATACTTACCCTTTTTGCAAAAGTAGTGGGTCAGTGCACGCTGCTCCAGGCTGCTGACTCCACTCTTTTGCTTCGCTCTGGTTTGACTTGCTATACTTTTCGTTTATATGGGTTTTCTTGCACTATTTTAATTTCGTTGCTAGGTCTCTGTGTACGCTGCTCCAGGCTGCGTAGACCTAGCACGAGACTCTTTTAGGACAGTCACACTTTGTGACTATTTTTCAATTTCGCATCGCCAATTTTAACTTTAGGCGCGATGTTTCAATTATAATATTCCTCCGGGCATTACTTTACATGCGAAATTCCGCTTATAGATCTCTCACGGGAAGGGAAACAGAGTGTCGCTATCCGAGTTGATTATTCAATAAATAAATGCGGAACTCGGTTAGGGCCGTGAGAGACGGTTTTAATTTATCAGATTGTAAACGCGTAGAGAATACTGTCCCATTTTATTACGTGTTTCTTTTCTCTGAGTTAAACCGATTCACTTATCTTTTCTTTATTCTTACCAGTGTTACCGAATTTCATGTTTCAACGACTAACTAATGAAAGGTAGATTAATTAATTCGAGAGACGTGTGAATTCTATTTCGTATTTGAAACTTTCGTTGGTTCGTTATGCGATGAACAAATTAGTTTATATCGAGTCTTTAATAAATAAATGATTTTTGAATTGTATAGAGTCTTTCCGCATACGGACAACGATAAGTTCTCTTATTGATAAATATTCGATGTTTTGCTGCAATAAATGTTCCTTATGTTTTTTATTAATTCTTCGCGTAGTTATTTACCTCCCTCGAAAACGTTCCCTCTACCATCACGTTACATGTTTCTAGCCTATGAGAGGGCTTAAGTCTTTCATTTTCAGAAAACGATTCAAATTACTCTTTGATTTGATCTTTTACGAAGCAGAATTCATTCCTCTGAACACATAATATTAGACCGAATCAAAAGCAAAGGCAAATTCTCGTAACATTACCTCTCACAACAATCAATTTCTCATAACACTAAATCAATTTCTCGTAACATCATTAATTTCTCGTAACAAACTAGATAGAAAGAGATAGGCAGGAATAGGCGTGAGATAGAAAGGGATAGATAAGTGAGGATTGAAAGAGATAGGAGGGATGGTGATTGACAAGGAAATATAAATAGATAGGCAGGCATGAACAAATGATAGAAGGAAATAGAAAAGTAGAATTGAAACAGATAGGCGTTGGTTTGGGTTGAAATTTAGGGATAGAAAAGAGGAGATTCAAAGACATAAGCGTGGATGTGGATTATGGAGATAGAAAGAGATAGCGGGGATAGGCGAGAGATAGAAAGGGATAGGATTTCTATCTCTTTACTTCCTGAAGGGTGCACTACTGACAAGACATATACGGAGCTCGCGCTGCCTGAGGGGCAAGGAGAGACTCCTCTTTCTCAACATATAAGTTCCCCTCATCTAAATATGCGACCGGTGCAAATTCTAAGAAAGTCATAAACCCAGGTGAAAAAAATCCAGAGTTTTGTTGCATAGAGAATAGATTAAGAATTGTTACTCACCGATTAGGACTAATATAGTGTCCAAGCTTTGGAAACTTTAACCATAATTGGAAAGGTGCTAGACTTAACGTAAGTTGTTGTCTAAAGGATGATGTGGATTATGAGTGGCTGCTAGTTTCGCCTGCGAACCAATGAGCTCCCAATTTAGAAAAACTGAAGGACTTCGACAAAACTTGAAGATAGAATACTGGATTCCACAATCCTTCTATACATTGTTCTATAGGACCTCAATTCTCTATCATATTAATTGTTTGTCATCGGTGTGTATCCGAGAATGAAGTGTAAGACCAAATTCCTTATAAAAAGAGCCAACTACATGGACCACTTTCACATTATTCTTAACTTCAATAAATCGCCATGAAACCATAAAGAAGGATATTCCAACGGATTCTGCTTAATCCTTGACTTAGTACCTTTAACAGAAAAATTACAATATTAAAAAACATGAAATATTGGGAGAGGAAATTAGACAAGAATATTGAGAAGAGATTAAAAATTGTTACTCACTGATTGGAACTATATTGTCTGGGCTTTTTATACATCAACTTCCATTGGGAAAATGCTAAACTCATCGTAAGTTTTTGTTGTTGGATGATGTGGATTATGAATGGCTGCTAGTATCTGCAGCAGAATGAATGAGCTGCAGATTTAGCTCCCGATGCAGATAGGCTAATCAGCTTCGACAAAACTTGAAGATGGAATACTGGATTCCAAAGTCGTTTTGCATATTGTCATATAGAACCTCAAGTCTTTTTACACTAATTTTACACTAAAATCATTGATTTGTTTCTGAAATCACATCAATCTTACAACAATATCTATAAAACATATTTTCCGATATAATGTATTTATTCACACAGATTTTCACTCACCATCATAATAACATACTATATGAAAACAAACTTTGCATTGATGAAAAAGTTTAAATATCACATCAATTTCAGTTTAGATTTTTAACTTAATCATGAATCTAATCTTAATCTATCTAATCTTATCATTAAACACTCATCTCCTTGAATGCGCATTAAACTTTTTACATATCAATAAAACCTAAATGAAAAGACGCAATTTATCCTAATGAAGTAGAATACATTTTATGGTAACAAATAAAAAATACTCAATTGTTGGTGACAAGATAGGAACTTCGCAACTGCGGTTGCAGATAGAAAATACTCACTAAAACATTCAAGTATTGCTTGTAAAATTTTCTAGCCACAAAATGTTAAACTGCGACCGCAAGTTGCGTAGTTTCTCTTTTGCTATAGATAAGAAAGTAAGGACTGTTGATCAGTGATTTTAAAACCATGTACAGTGATTGTAGGAGAAATTTTCCAATAGGTACCGACGATCCTCTCTTATTTTCCCAATTTTTCTAGATTAATGGACATTAGAAACGCAGGATTCCTTACTTAAAAACTTAAAATTTCGAGTGAATCAGTTACTATACAAAATTTTTAGATCCGAGGTCGTTGCTGATCAATTAAGCTCAGTGCTCACATTTGATTGTAAAACAGATTCTATTTTGTAAATTGTTAACTATATTATAAATTATTATATATCTGTATCTATCAATAAACAATATTTGCAAAAATTTATATAAAACTCAAGAATAAACGTGTCTCTACGAAGGATTAAAAAACTGTTTGTCGGAGTAAACTAATGACATCCGAAGTAATCGTCTGATTTCATCTAATACACTTCTAAACTAAGGCGAGTACTATCTCAATTCTTTTTCATTGTTTTCTCTCTTAAAAATACCGTATGCGTTCTTATTAGTTGTTTTGTATGTTCAAGATCTCTGGTGAACCTAAGTAAACTGGAAGAGCTGCCTCTACTATTCTTTTAAATATCAAAACTCCTTGATTGTAATATTCAATAAATAACATATAAATTAATTAACTCATGTCATTCGCATCCTCATCCCACATCGAATTTCTTGAGAGACTGTGCTAGACTCTTAAAATTTTCGAGTAAAACGAGGAACTTAGTGTATAAAGTCAAAGGGTAATTTAAATATAAAATTGGAGTAAATCTTTACATAACAATAGAATGTACCTACTTTGACAGATTTTCTCTGCATTTTCACTTCATTTATATCGGCTTCCAGAGCACCGTGTGTATTAATTTTTAATCACCCCAATATCATAATACCCATCTCAAAATACGTTTTCTGTTTGTCATAAAAACTTCATAATCCTTGAATATCTATCACGTAGTCCATATCCTCTTCTTGGTAAAAAAAACCGTGTGTATGTATGTGTATGATGACGCCTGGATGGCCGATATCCAGGATCTCGTGAATCCTGAGGCTGGAAACCATCTCGAGCCAGTACAAGAAGCAGTAGTAAGAGATGTTTCCGAAGAAGCTATGAGTACTAACGAGGTGGAGAAGGAGGAGGAGCGCGAAGGGTGGCAGACAAGTGTCGAAAATCTTGATCAGCAAATGGGTAAGTTCGATTTTAATTTTATCCGTGTCTTTTATGAATAATAAACTTTAAATCAGATTAAATTATGATTTTACTAATTAGTTAGAGTTGCGGCACTAATTTCAATTACTAAGATCATAAATTATTCTGATTTAAAGAGAGAGAGAGAGAGGGAATAAAATAACTTTCACTTTATCAAATTACAATTAAATGAGTACAGTGTTAGAAACAGTTGTATGAAATTTAATATCATGTATGTATAGTTGACCATATGCGGTCCATGACCGCACGCCCAAACAAACCTAACACGCAAACGCCTACGTACACTCGTAGACTCGTTGCTTAGTAATTAATCACACTTGCAACATTTTGTCGCAATCGCATTCCAGGAAGTGCCCATCTGCGAAAACCATTTTTCGCTATCTGCTAAACTTGGAAGATACGTCAGAAGATATACCCGGGAAGAAACCAAGAGGATTTTACAAGAAGAACTCGCCGCTCAACCTGCCTGGCTCCTCAAGAAGTTGGGGCTTGACGAATATATCCCTTAATAGACGGCCATCCTGGAAGTGTCTAGAGGAATACTTCGCCAGGAGGCGGGAAACCCAGGGAAGGCCGACGGTCGTGTCATCAGGTCATTAACTGAACGACATATTAAACTCCCCCATCTGGGACCCAGAGGAACCAACAGCACCTTTTAGAAGGAGTCCATCGACGACGCGATCAAAATCGAGAAGGAAACTAAAGAGTACCGGGAACTCTTTGGGGAGATCTCCGACTCAGATGAGGAGTCCCCCATACACGAATAGAAAGCCCACACCCAGTAAGGCACCCATAACAGGTTAATCGAAACGAGGAACTTAGGGTATAATAAAGTAGGAGTTATTCTATTTCATTACAATTAGATGTAACAATATAGATTGTAAATATAAAAATTTATATGTACATGTATTAAGTTAATACACGTACATTATTTAATGTACATTTATTAACTTAACAAACATGCACACATATTTTTCATTACAAATATTTATAAAATTATTTACCAATATATATACATGATATTAAATTTTATACAAGTGTTTTGTAACACTGTACTCGTTTAATTTTATTTTATAAAGTGAAAGTTATTTATCCTCTTCATTTATAAAATAGTTTTGCGGAATATTAAATATTAAGTGCATGTGTATATCTTATATTTAGAAATCCTCCATCCCTCGATGAGTCAACCCTGGCTACAGAGAGATGGTGGTGGTGGTGGAAGGAAAAGAGCTCGTTCGACACAAGGTGGGGACAGCGATGAAAGTAGCGATGATCAGGGTGGTGTAGATGACAATTTAAAATTTAAAATATTAAATAAAGAATATAAATTCTTTTCGCGATTCCATTTGCACGGCACGGAAATGGAATTGCGATTCTGTGATATACCCGACGAATCGATTTGCCCTATCGAGTGGCTCGAATCTGCGATTAGGGAATTGTTTTCTTTCGTTATAAGTAAATTCGAATCATTAGATTTTATAGGTTTCAAATTCATCGCGGATAGTTTTACGCAGGGTGATGCGACATTATCGTTTCGGTACGTTGGGGATTGTCGGTTTGAAGTTCTTTGGGATTTAATTTTCATCGTTACCCAGAGCGTCGCGGAATTTAAAATTAATAATAGCTTTCAGCTAATCATTAATTGTGTTCGTAATCCTGTAGGAGGGGGGTGAGGGGAAATAAGTTTTAATGTATTAAAAAAACGCTCGATTTTAAATATTTCGAACAAAGATAATTTTTGTCTCCCTCGGGCTGTTGTTTGCGGGAAAATTTATTGTGAACGCGGTCAGATGACAAGCGGAGTAAAAAATACCCAATGGCATTCTGTTCGTAGACAGAATTTCACTCTTTAGACGGTGTTAGCATGAGAGCTGACAAGAGATGCTCTTGTGAAAATACCATCAGAAGTATGTGGTTTTCTAGAAATTGAAAAGTTTCAAAAACACCTCATGCGCGAAAAAATTGCCATTGTTGTATTCGATATCGAAAATTTCGGTCGTGATGATCAAACACACATCACACAACTGAAGTGTGATCAATGTTTGCGCAGGTTTTTTAATGATGGTTGCTTCAATCATCATTTAAAAACTGGCTCGTATTCTCCCGCAAACTCCGTTTGTGATGCACTTCGGATTTGTGATGTGTGTTCACACCTCATCAATAAAGCTAAAGGAGACAAACACAAATGTGGTGTTTCCTACTGTCGTCTATGCAAATGTGATAGCGAATTCAATCACAATTGCTTTATGAAACCGCTAGACTCGATTACAGGCGGTAATGATACGACCGAACCGGTTATTTTTATTTTTTACGATTTCGAAACGACACAGGATAAAACTTTCGAGGGGGATAACACAATCAATGAACACAAAGTTAATCTCTGCGTCGTTCAACAGGTGTGCACATGGTGTATTGGTGAGCAAGACATTAAGACACCATGTGAGCACTGTGGGTTAATTCGCGAATTTGTATTTTCAGGCGACAATCCTGTACGCGAATTTGTAGATTTTACCCTTCGCCCGATTGTAAAATTTAAAAAAATAATTTGTATCGCGCATAACTCAAAAGGTTTTGACGCGCAATTTATTTTAAAACATTTAACAGAACATTAACGTTGTGAATTGATGAATCTGGAAGTTATTTTAACGGGGACTAAAATAATTTCTATGACCGTCAAACATACAACCTTTATAGACAATATAAATTACTTTCAATTACCCTTTAGCGCTTTACCGTCGTCTTTTTGGTTTAAAGGTTGTAGGGGAAAAGAAGGGGACGTTTCCGCATTTATTTAATACGAGGGAAAATTTAAATTATTCTGGTCCTCTTCCAGACATAAAATTTTATTCTCCCGGTACAATGTCGAAAAAAGCAAGAAATGAATTTTTAAACTGGTACAAAGAGAAGAGTGAAGACTGAGCATCAATTTAATTTTTGGGACGAGCTTGTTTCATATTGTAAAAACGATGTAGATATTTTACGATGTGCGTGTATTGCATTTCGTAAAATATTTCTCGAATCTGGAAACGTTTTTCCATTTTCGGAAGCCCCCACTATTGCAGCGGCGTGCAATAAGTTCTTCCGAAAACACTTCTTATGCGAAAATACTATAGCAAAACTCGTCATTATCGATGATCTTATGCGTGGGTCATCTAATAATATTATTGTTGATCTTTTCACAAAAGGCAGCCATCATAAAAAGATTAGTGTTATTTTTATATCTCAAAATTTATTTCATCAAGGACACGGTCAAAGAGATATCTCCCTTAATGCTAATTATATTGTCGTTTTCAAAAATACTCGTGATCGAGCATAATTTCAACACCTAGCACGACAAATATATTTCTTCTGTTACTATTTGCACCGATAATAATCAGATGGTTGCGGTAACCCTTCGTGAAATTCAATCAAGTGTCTGTGTTCTGAATACCCTGATTGCCATTCTGAATAATAGAATAAAATGCGTTCAAAGTTAACATCACACATATTTTTAATATGTTGAAGAAATTTGTTTACAAAGAAAGTTTCTCCACAACCAGTTGGTCCGCAAATCATAGAATGGGACGATTGGCTAGACCTCGCCACCTTTTCATATAACACTAGTGTACACGAAGGAACTAAATGTACACCGTACGAGTTAGTATTTGGGAAATCAGCGGGATTATCTTCAAGCGAGCCACCTTGAGAACATGAAAAGCTAGAAACTTATGATGATTATTTAACAGATTTAATAACCCGACTTCACGAAATACAATCGACAGCCAAATTAAATTTAATTTCAGCCGAAGAAAAATCTAAAATATATTATTACAGAAAATCGAACCCACATTAAGGTAGGGTATTACGTATTTTTACGTAAGATAGTCCATATTAATAGATTAAAAATATCCAGAATAAAAGGCAAAGAATAAGATTACCCTCATTTACAGGCGAAAAAAAATGGATTACGGACACCGAATGAAGATAAACAACTTTGTGTATCTGATAACGGACAGGATAGATTTCTTGAGTTTATGGCCACATTTATTTAGCACATAGATTATGAAAGGGACGACCCACAAGTAGTGGAATGGAAAGGAAATCTAACTGAAAAATAAACAATTTGAAAAATTCTACTTACTATAAAAACCGGCGGACCCTTGGCATATTATAAATTAATTACTCCGCTAAAACTATCAAAGTAGTACTATTTCGAGGATTTTTTGAAAAAAATATATTAAAAGATAATGCTAATTAAAATCTCCCTTTGTAGTGAGGATAAGGGGATATATTAAATTAAATATATTAAATATATTAAAAGACAATGCTAATTAAAATCTCCCTTTGTAGTGATGATAAGGGGACTCATCATCTTTCTCTTGCTATCAAGGATCAATGGATCATATGTTATCGTGGGATACGACTGTGGATCCCCCCAACTTAATATTACAACCCTATCATTGCTTGCGGTAAGAGAATATGATATACCTAAACCACAAGTTCAAGTAACTCAAAGTTATATCCAATTGATACAAATAAGTGGATTCACCTTACGAAAGGTTATCCAGTATAAAATCGAAACAGATCAAGTCATTTCACATTGCGGAATGCACTCTCACACTTCGGCTGTCAGTAATGGAATTAGTGAATACATACCCGAAATTTCTCGAGATCAATGTGAAACTCAGACGAAACACTAAAAGTGCGATACGAAAGAACGCTTGCCCAGACTAATAAAATGCGGCAAGCCGGCTATTTAGTAACAGAAATGTGGGAGTGCGCTTTTACTAAAATTAAAGAACGGGATGTTTCAATGCTGGATTCAATAAAAAATCAGCCATTCCTTAAAAATTATTCTTTGAATCCGCATGACGCTTTCTTTGGTGGTCGTACAGGTAACAGGTTCCGATAATCTTGTCATCGCGAAAGTCGAGGGTCTGATTAAATGTCGTATTCTAACGCCTCAAACACTTTATCACCCTGTTTTACCCGCACGATTCCATGAAAAACTCATGTTTGCTCTTTGTCGCACGTGTTGTGAAAATCTTGAGCAAGGTGAATGTCCACACACTGAAGAAAGCGAGCGCGCATTTGCTGGTACATGGGTTTCGGATGAGATAAAAAAAGCCGTTTCATTGGGCTATAAAATCTTAAACATTTTGGAAATTTGGAATTACGAAACGACCCAGTATAATCATAGTTCTCATAAAGGCGGACTCTTTGCACCGTACATTAACACATTTTATAAAACCAAACAGGAGTCGGAGGGGTGGCCTCTAGAATGTATTGACAATGCTTCTAGAGAAAAATATAGGTCAGAGATCAAAGAAAAAGAAGGTATAGATCTCGATCCGACAAAAATAACAAAAAATCCAGTGTTGCGCTCGGTTATAATTATATATAATTATACATAATTGCCAAATTATGTATAAGTTCATTTGAGGAAAATTTGGTCAGCGTGAAAATTTACCTCAAACTGAGATTGTAAAAACACGTACTTCCTGTGAATTCAAAAACAATGTACGTTGCTTGGCAGTATAGAGAAAATATTCACACACCGTCACGAATATCAAATGTAGTATAATTGCGGCCTATACCACAGCGCAAGGACGTTTGATTTTGTAATAACCCTGAAGAAAGTATTCCTCCAACCGGTAAATTTCTAGGTGATTTGACCGATGAACTCGAAGTTTACGGACGTGGTAGTTATATTAAGGAATTCGTTTCTGGTGAACCCAAATTTTACGGGTACATTGTAACTTCACCTGATGATACTGAAAATCAGGTGTGTAAAATTAAAGATATTACTCTGAATTATAAGAATTCACGCCTCGTAAACTTTTCGTTTATCCGTAAACTCCTCTTGGAACAAGGGGTGTCGATCAAATTAAACTATCGAGCCATTCGAAGGACACCGCTTCACGACGTGGTTACCATTTCTGAGAGTAAGATCTGTAAAGTTGTAAATTTTAAAAGAAGACAGATTGGTATCCACGACTCCTTAACTCTAATTATAATTTCTTAATTTATTTATTTATGTGCATAATTTTATGTTACAGATAACGAGGACGAATTCTCTGACGCAAACATCCCTTGCGGTCAACCGTTACAGTCCTCTGGAAATTCACAGAGATGTATGAGGGATTTAAATACCTCTTACTTCAACCTTCGATAAAGAGGTGCATCACACCTCTATGTACTGCTTGCCAATTGTTTCATATAAGTTTTTATGATTTTAATTAGGGTGACTACAGCATGATTGACAGTGAATGAATGAGATGTTGATTACTATGATTTAATTAAAAATTTTTTTCTAGCTTTACTCGACTGTTAATGTCGTTTCTCGATCTGTGTGAAAAGGTGGTTTGGATATGTTGAATTTAAAATTATGTATGTTATATGTAAGGTTTTTTGAAAAAATTGAATAAACGTTTATTCATTGGTTTAAACAAAAAAACCAAGCCTCTTGTTATTTACCCTTCTCATATTTTAGAATAGTAATTTTCATAACACTTTTTTTTACTCTTAAATTATTATTAATAAAAAAAATCTTTTACCAAAAATTATTTAATTTAAAAATAATGTTTTTAAATTTATTTTTTGAAAAATTGAATAAACCCATATTCATATGTTTAAACAAAAAACCGAACCTCTTGTTATTTAACCTTCTTCTATCTTTAAAAATAATTTTCATAACACTTTTTTACTCTTACATTATTATTATTAAAAAAACCTTTTGCAGAAAATTATTTTAAAATATTATTTATTCATTTAAAAATAGCTAAAATTCGTTACTACATTCTTATCTTTGGGGAGACCCTTCCCAGACTTCTACGTCACAACACTCTAGACACTCCACACAACGAATTCCCTTCTCCCCACACTTTTACTTCTCCCAGTTTCGGAAAACCCTTCCGGTCTTACCTTATAAGGACCGAGTTTCCACACTGTCATCCCCTCCACCCGTGTACAAGTACTGACGAGGGTCCAAGCGTCGAACTGCGGTGCAGGGGGGAAATAGGCGACGCCCCTTTCGGCGCCCCATACTTGCCCTATACTACTAATCCGAATGAATCTGAGCTTTCAATCTGAATGAATCCGGTCAATCAGGAGTTTCAATCTGCATGAATCCGATCTATCCGAATCAATCCGAATGATTCCTAAAAATTAGGATAAAAACGGATTCATTCGGATTGACCGGATTTAAAGTGCGGATTAATTCTGATTAAATCGGATTGGTGGATTCATCCGGATTAAAGGTTTGGATTGATTTTGAATGGGCTTCGGATTAATTTGGTTTGAAAACTTCCTTCGGATTAGATCGGAATGATTTCAAATTCGAGTGAAAAATTCTTATTGACTTTTTTCGAATTTTCAATAAACGAAAAATATGAAAAATGCGAATTCGTGTAAATGAAATTTAGATTGTTTGAATATTATGGCATCATATTCATTTTTGAAAAAATGAATATGATGCCATGTAACAATTCGGAAAAATAAAATTAGCTTACATGAAAATTAGGGAAAATTAATATTATGTTGAATGGAAGTTCTGAAATGTGAAAATTATGCCAAATAACAATTCGATTGAGTAAAAAATATAGTAAACAGCATTTAGGACAAATAGAGATTATGTCAGTTGAAAATTTGGATAAATAAAATTTATGGTAAAAAGGTGTTCAATAATTAAGATTTGTTGGAGCCAGTAAGTTCTAAACTAAAAATTGGATTTCTTCATTTCACTTAACAAATATTAAAATTTGAATTATTTCCCTCTGTATAATTAATTAATTTGTAACTAGAATTATGCACACAGAGCGAGAAAATATCTAATTCAAATATTTTTCAAGTAAATTGAAAATATATTAATTGAATTTTGAAGTTAGATTTTCAATTCTTCGTTTTATGCAAAAAGTATCGAAACTAAATATTTTTTCGCTCTGTACGCAGTCTTATAGTTGAAAAAAGATTAGCGCCACAGAGTGAACAAATATTTATCTATAATTTTCGTTGAGTAAAATGGAAAATGGAATTTTGAGCTTAACACTTTGGTCTAACGCCCTTAAAAAGGACATATGGTAATTATCATATGATCAAATTTAGATTACCCAGGATTTTTCTTCCAATTTTTACTTTAAAAAAAAATAGTGCACAGACATCCGTGCTCACGTGCTTTACAGTAATATTATTTTTTTAAAGCGAAAACTGTTAAAAAAAACCGTGCAATCTAAATTTGCTAATATGATAAGTAGCAAATGCACTTAAATAAAAGACAATAAAAAACATGTAAATAGTCAGAAAATCTCATTCGCAAAGAATTTATAATTAAAGTTAATTCAAGCCCAACATGCCGATCTGTGGGAAAATTAATAAATTATTATGTTTTAAAGGTAAAATTGTCGACTTACTTGTGTAATAATAATGGAGATGGCTGTATCACTTATGAAGCTGGCTGGCTGGAAACTAAAAGAAAAAATAATATTCACAAAGAACAACAAACTATAACGCGAGAAAAATATTTTTAAAAGAAGTATGGGAAGAATACTTGCTGAATACTTGGTATTTCAAACTAAACTGAGTATTAGTCCTCATGGTAGTTCTTTAGGGACCGCCTGAATCCAAGCAAAAGGTTCGCCCATTTATGGGGTTCGACCAATTAGGGGAAAGAGTGTTAAGTCCCTACTACCACTGTTGGTGGAAGTGGGGACATCTTCTGATAGTCTCTTTCTTGATGATCCAACTTTTTGGGGTGCAACTGTAGTTCTTAAATTCTCGAGAATGTGAGTCCGGGTTATACAACCGAGAATATGAAAGAATTTATGAGAATTTAAAAGAATTGAAGAGAATTGAAGAATTTATGATTTTTAACAACATTTTTATTGTTTAAGTTATATAAGTTTATAAATACTCGTTATTTACTAGCTTAGGCGTATTTAGGAATGTAAAATATGCAAAAAAATAGCTTTCTAATTAATTAAGGGGTTACACTATCCAGGAAATTTTTTTTTTTCAAAATTCTCTTATTCACTCAAATGATGTATAAACTATTCAAAAATAACATTCAGCAAGAATTTTGGTGGAAAGGCTGTTATAAATAATTTTTTTAGATTTTTCTCGGAAGCGCCTCTGAGCGCTCCGAAGCGTTTGGATAAGGATCTTAAAGAACGTAAGATCTTAAGGATCTTACGGCACTCAGGAGGGAAACTGACGAGCTGAATTTAAATGTAGAAGGTCAGCTTTATGGAGCTGGGATAGCAGAGTAAAGGTGAAAAAATCAGCAAGCTCATATTTTGAAAATTTCATATCACAAATACGTTTTCAAACTTTAAACGCGTTTTTCTCGAAACTATGTTTTTCAAATCGGTGTGCAGCATATCTCGCTCAATTTTTGTCCGATTGACTTGAAATTTTAATCACAACTTCTTAGATAGATTTCCTGTCGAAGTACATACGATTTTTATGATTGATAAATTTAGTGAATTAGTGAATAAACTTTAATTTAAAAGTTTATTTACTAATCATTCGATAAGAGCACTTACTATTTAATTTTGCTTCCTCATAGAGGAAGCTTTGTGGTGGTGACAAAATCCAGTTTCCTAAAAAAGGTTTTTTTCAACATATTTTAATGTCAATATATCTAACATGATGTCCTGAAAAATTGTCCGGATGTGTGTCTGTGTGTGTGTGTGTGTGTGTGTGTGTGTGTGTCTGTGTGTGTGTGTGTGTGTGTGTGTGTGTGTGTGTGTGTGTGTGTGTGTGTGTGTGTGTGTGTGTGTGTGTGTGTGTGTGTGTGTCACGATCCAGCAATTTCTTGAAAACGCGTAGAGATAAATTGATGAAATTTTGCATAGTTATTTCATTATACACCCAGTTGAATTTCTCACAATGGTTTAACAAAATATTTAATTTTAAAAGTTTTATGTACTTTTATAATTTTCTTAAAATTCATTTTTTCACTATAACTTCTCAAATAATCAAAATTCAAAGATGATGTAAAGAAAACGTAGATTCCTTGTGTCGAAACGAATCGATTGGTCTATAATATTATTTCATTTCATTGAAAAATTACAAAGTTATGGTTTTATTTAATTTTAAAAAATTAGTTTTTCAACTATAACTTCTATAATATTCAAAATTCGAAGCTGACTTAAGGAAAATAAAGATTCCTTGCATCGAGACGAATCGATTGACCTAAAAGATTAATAATATGACCTATAAGATAAATATATTAAATTCTCTTTATGCTATGTTTAATTTCATTTTTTATTCTTAAAACGAGAATTATGAGTCCTGTCAATTTGGTCAAAAAATGCATTAAAGCAAATGTTTTTGAGCTGAATAATTTATTTCTGTACGACTTTTTGTATCTCACATCGTTTAGATAAAGTTTAGATATAGAAACTGCATTTATTTGAATGTTTAATATCATTTTTTATGGTTTAAATGAAAACGATAAGTCCTATAAAAACTCAACAGTAAATTTTTTTTATCCATTTCAGATAAATAAATTTTACCAGTAACATTTATAAGTATATTCATCGTTTAAACAAAAATTGGCTTTTTTTAAATTCGGAAATAATTTTTTGATGGTTTAAACGAACATTTCGAATCCTATCAAAAAATTCATTAGATACAAATTTGTAAATCTTTTTGAGCTGAGTAATTTTACTTCTGGATAACTTTTTGGTATCTCATATCGTTTAGGCAAAATTTCGATATTTTAAAAATGTTTAATATAATTTTTATGGTTAAACTATGAATCCAATAAAAAAATTTTCAATAGGAAATTTTTTGTCAACTTTAGATAAATAACTTTTCTTTATTACATTTTTTAACATTCTACATCTTTTAGTCATAAAATTGATTTCATGGAATTTTCAATACCTTTTTTTATGGTTAAAACGAAAACTTTGAATTTTGTCAAAAAATTCTTGGATACTTTGTAAATCATTTTGAGGTCAGAAATTTTACTTCTGGACGAAACTTGGAAATTTTGTTTGCCTCTACTTTAAAAAAATTATTTTTTTGGATAACATTTTAAAATATTCCTCAACGTTTAGACAATAAACTGTATTTTTTTTTAATTTCGAATATGTAATCTTTTTTGGTTTATACAAAAGCTACGAGTTTTATAAAAAAAATAGATGAAACCAAACTTGTAATATTTGTAAGCTCAGTTTTACTATCAGACTTCTTTTTAGTATCTCCAATTGTTTAAATAGAAACTAAAAAAAGAAATTTAACCATTTTTAATGTTTTAAACAAAATTTAAGAGGATTTATTATAAAAAAACTTCGAAGAGATAATTGTTAGGTTTCTTTTAGGCAAATAACTTTTCATAGTAACATTTTTTAGTATTCTGTATCATTTCGTCAGAAAATAACTATATTTTTGAAAATTTCGAATTTCACTCTTTATGATTAAAACGAAAACCACGATTCTTAAAAAGAAAAAAAGAAAAAAAACTTTCAAATTGGGAAACCAGGGAACTTGTAAGTACCTATTTAATGTTGTGAATTAAGGAAGAAAACCATATTAGAAGACCAAATATATACCTAGAATTTTTTAAGATTTTTTATGGAAAAAAATACAATAAAATTTTTTTTACTTTGAGAATTTTTTGTTCATGTTTTAAAATATAGGGGAAAGTCGGGTTGCCCCGTCATTCGGATAGTCCCGGCCACTCGTGACTTTGAATAAATTAAATTAACATTTATATCTTTCGTAATTGTCCCAAAGCGTCAGTTTGTTGACATGAACTCATATCTCAAGTCAGTTTAAAAAAAACTCATATTTAATTATTTCCTCTATAGAATAAAAGCATTTTATGTATTGTATGTATGAATGTATTGTGAATTGTGCTTGAATTTTCTTACATTTAACAGTGTGGTATTTTTCCTTGAATTTATAGCTCATTATAAAGATTATTTTATATTTTGAGCTGGACTGTTTAGGGGGAAAACCCTTAAGATGATTTAAATTGCAGATGTAATAAAGTTCACATTTATCCTAATCCCTAAATGGTATTTAGCAACTCTAAACTTCTCTAAAACATTAAATTTTGAAGGTTATAATAAGAAAAATTTTATTTAAGGCAGATATTTTAAAGCTTACTTAAAAGGTCTATTGTATACATGGAACAAGAAAATAGTATCCTCCAACTCCAATTGGCGCCACAGGATTACTGGGCGCCACTACCTTTTTTTCGTAAGATCAACCTATCATCTAATATCCGTTTGCCCTGCTACTTTACATTTGTCCTAACTTCAATTTTACCAACTGATGAATTAACCTAAGTTTTTTTCGACCAAATGAAAATTCTGCCCTACCCATTTTCGCCCGAATAGTAATTTTTTCTTATTTCCATTAGCCAGAATTTTCAAATGCGAAAATTTCTGTGTAACTGAATTATCATTTACCCGAAATTTTATTTCAATATGAGTTTCCGGTCTTAGTGTCTACACCAGTGATTTACTCACCAAGCGTGAGTAAATAGCAGTTTGCCTTCCCCCTCTCTTACCACCTTTGGTGGCTGATTTCTTCTTTGGTGCCGGGCGACCCAAGCCCAGCTTTAATAAAATTTTCGAATTTTAATTTTTGAAGTCTTTATCTATACACGAAATTTTATTGCGTATCTTTTTTCTTATAGAAAAAATTGTAGCTTTTTTAGTTTTAAAATTCAATGCAAAAAATAGACTTTTTTGAAAAAATCGATTTTAATCCTTTTTTCACTTTAACTCGTACTCAGTTCGTCAGTTTTTTCAACTTTTCAAATGAAATTTTCAGTGAATGTGCTTTCGGGTGTCCTTTGATAGAACAATAAGAATTTAAAAATTTATTTTTTAAAAATTGTTATTTGTAACGTGGGGACCCAAAACATCCCAATTATAATGGACTTTATACGACCCTGGACATGTGGGCCATCACTGCCCTAGACACTTAAGTAGTCTCCAGTTAGTGCTTATCAGCGAGGACCATCAACAAACAATAACCCGAAACCAGGTACAAATTTGCAAATCTTAAAGATCCTATTATTATTATTATCCGGGTAGGGAAAATAAATTTCGGTAAAATCTGTTGTAAAGATAAACCTATTTATTCAAAGACAAACCTATTCCATATTCAAAGACTGATTGTTTCCTATATACATTTCTATTTTTCTAAATCTGGTTGGCTATATCCTCATCCGTCACCATCCTCATAATTGCTCTGGTTGTAAAAATTCCAAATATGAGACCCACAGATATTGTTAATGAGCATTTTCAATTGATTCATGAAAAAAAATTAATTCTTGTATAAATATTGTAAAAAAGTTTCTGTGAAACTTTTTTTGCGACTTTCTTGACAAAAATGACATTAATTAATATTTCTTTCCTTCAGCATCCTTAAGGGTGTTATATCGTAGAAATATTTAATAATGAAATAACTCCTTTTTATCTTCCCTAACTTCCTCGTTTTGATTAACCCTCGTGAAAAGATTAATTCGGGATGAGGATAGCCAACAGTTCAGATAATAAGATGAATAAAACACAGGATTTATTCTGAACTTAATGAGTTTATTCAAACATAAGAGGATTCGTTGTTTTTTGAATTACTATTAGACATAATTTTTATTTTTACTAATTTCCATTTACCGTAAATTTTATTTTTCCGATTTACCACTTGACCTACATTTTATTTTGTCGAATTACCATTTGCCCTAATTTTTATAATTCCGATGTATTATTTTGCATAATTTTATTTCCCCTATTTACTATTTGACATAATTTTCATTTTCCCGAATTACCTTTTGTCATCATTTTCATTGTTTTGAATAACTGTTTGCCCTAATTCTAAATTTTTCGAATTATCATCATGCCTAATTTCTATTTTTTCGAATTACTATGAGGCATAATTTTATTTTACCCTAATTACCATTTGCTAAAATTTTTATATCTCCGAATTACAATTTGCTCTAATTTTTGTTTTTTCGAATTACCGTTTTATCTAATTTTCATTTTTTCTAATCAAAATCTGTCCTAATTTGTATTTTTCCAATTACTATTAGATATAATTTTTATTTTTCCGAATTAACATTTGATCTAATTTTTAATTCTCCGAATAACCATTTGTCTTAATTTTTATTATTCCGGCCGATGTATTATTTTTCATAATTTTTATTTTCTCGATTTATTATTTAGCATAACTTTCATTTTTTCGAATTTCTTTATGTCCTAGTTAATATTCTTATGAATAGCCATATAACCTAACATTCATTTTCAAGAATCATCATCTGACATAATCGTCATACAACATAAATTTCATTTCACCTAACGACTTACGGTCAGTTGTGAAGTCGTTGTTTCTCCTCTTTGTAAAAGTGAATCTGATCGGTAAAACAGATACAGATTACGAGATGGCGCCCCTAGATAATTCTACTTTTCCTTAAAGTGAATTAAAAAAGGGCGGGAAATTCAAATTCAGAAGTAAAACTATAACTCAAAAAATGGTTTAATAAATATAATAATAAATATAATGTGACGTCACGTCACTTATTATAATAAATTATTAACATTGTATTCATCTTAAGAAATAAGAATCCGCACATCCGATTATTGATCCGATACCTTGTCAGAGGGTCAAAGAACTCATAGGTTGAGCCATCAGCTCACCCCAGAAGCAATCAGCAAATTGAAATCATTGTCTAACCCTTCAGGTTGTTTCCAAACTTATCTCCAAACTTTTGTTAATAAACAAGCTTCGATCTGTTTTTCACGTAAGAAGAGATTACACGTGTTCTTCGCCATTGGTCACCGGACGCTAAAAACCAAGTGCGTCACCATGGACCCTAAGGTGTCCAAACCTTTTATGACCTTCGCCCCCCCCAAAAAGTCCTATAAGAAAGAAGGTATCCGCGGCTTTAGTCAGTCGTCGTCGCGATTATCAACTCTTCGGTCACAGTCTTCGTCGTGGCTATCAACTCGTCGGTCATAGTCTTCGTCGAGAGTGTCAACCCGTGGTCCACGAACTCCTCACCTAGCAATCTTCGACCTTCAACAAGATTCTGCAACCAGAACGAATCTCTGTCCGTAGATAGTTTGACGCGACTCCGGTCCTACGTCCTAAATCTGTAGGCCCGTCAATCAATCCGTTTCAAGTTCACGAGAATCCACGTTATTAATCCAGTGTGCCAGTGAGAGCACCCAATCCGACGGCTACGTCCTTGTCCAGTAGGCCCGTCAACCAGTTCCAGTGTGCCAGTGAGAGCACCCAATCCGACGGCTACGTCCTTATCCAGTAGGCCCGTCAACCCGTACCAGTGTGCCAGTACGAGCACCCAATCCGACGGCTACGTCCTTATCCAGTAGGCCTGTCAACCCGTTCCAGTAAACCAGTGCAATGACCAACCAGACGAGGTCCAACCCATACGATCACCTAGATTCTTCGGCAATTACTGAAGACTCCAGCCACAAGGCTAGACGGTAAGCCCCATTGTCCTTATTCACATCTAACCCCCTCTATACATTTCTAATTATTTCCCCCTTTACATGCTGCTCTAAAAGGATTCCTGACGAAGCTCTTCTTTACATATGAAATCACACTGATTATTGTAAACCTCCCCCTTGTAATTGTTTAGTGAATAAATATTTATTGTATCGAATCACCAACTACCACTCTGTTCAGTTATCCTCGTCCCCGACTCTAGTGGCATTGCGTGATAATTCTATTATCACGCTTTCCACCGGATAGAAAACGAGGAACAATTCTATAATATAATAAAGGTAAGTGCGTCTCTTATCTCGGACGTCACAATAATAATGTTAACCTTATTTGTATTTCTTACATAGAAATATATTGGTAAATTATATAAATATAATTTCCAAATCAATCAATATCATGGATTAGAAATTCATAGCCTAGCTCTTACTTTTTAATTGCCTATATCAATACATAGATCAATATTTTTATTATGAATTAAATTTTTTTAATTAAAATGTCATCCAATTAAAAAGTAAGAGCTAGGCTATGAATTTCTAATCCATGATATTCATTGATTTGGAAATTATATTTAAATAATTTAACAATATATTTCTATGTATAAAATACAAATAAGGTTAATGTTATTATATTATATTTATTATTATATTTAGTAAACCATTTTGTGAATTATAGTATTATTTCTGAATTGGAATTTCTCGCCATTTTTTAATTCACTTTAAGGAAAAGTAGAATTATTTTGGGGCGCCATCTCGCAATCTGTATACGACTTACCGATCAGAATCACTTTTGCAAAGAGGGGAAAGAACGACTTCACAACTGAACTTGCAAAAATTAAGTCTTTAGAACTGGTGAAATGAAATTTATGTTGCATGATGATTATGTCAAATGGAGATTCTTGAAAATGAATGTTAGGTTATATGACTATTTGGAAGAATAAAAATTAGGACATAAGGAAATTCGGAAAAATGAAAGTTATGCTAAATGATAGGTCGAGAAAATAAAAATTATGAAAAATAATACTTTGGAATAATAAAAATTAGGACAAATGGTAATTCGGAGAATTAAAAATTAGATCAAATGTTAATTCGAAAAAATAAAAATTATATCTAATAGTAATTCGAAAAAATAAAAATCAGGACAGATGTTAATTAGAAAAATTGAAAATTAGATAAAACGGTAATTCGAAAAAAACAAAAATTAGAGCAAATTGTAATTCGGAGATATAAAAATTTTAGCAAATGGTCATTAGGATAAAATAAAATTATGCCTCATAATAATTCGAAAAAATAAAAATTAGGTCCGATGATAATTCGAATTTAAAATTAGGTCAAACAGTTATTCGAAACAATGAAAATTATGACAAAAGATAATTCGGGAAAATGAAAATTATGTCGAGTAATAAATCGGGGAAATAAAATTATGCAAAATAATACTTCGGAATTATAAAAATTAGGGCAAATGGTAATTCGATAAAATAAAACGTAGATCAAGTGGTAAATAGGAAAAATAAAATTTAGGGTAAATGGAAATTCATAAAAATAAAAATTATGTCTAATAGTAATTCGGAAAACTAAAAATTAGGTGAAATAATAATTCGTAAAAATAAAAAAAAAATTAGGTGAAACGCTGATTCGGAAAATTATGAATTATGTAAAATTAATAGTCGGTCAAATGAATTTCGGTAGAATGTAAATTATGAAAAGTAAAATTTGGGGGATATTCATGCGTCTCGAATGTTGCAAGTAACATAGGTTTGTCAAAAGTATTTGTTTACAAAGAGAATAAATGTTCATAAATAAGCTTTCGCAGATTAACATGTATTTGTTATAATTAATTGTTTACCAAAGTGATTGTTCAACGAGAGACATATATTTGTTATAATCAAGTTTTACAAAAGTGAATGTTCAATGATTAACATAAATTTGTTGTAATCAAGTTTTACAAAAGTGAATGTTCAATGATTAACATAAATTTGTTGTAATCAACTTTTACAAAAGTGATTGGATTTCGAGGGAGAGTTTCAATTTCAGAGGCAGATGCAAATGAAATGTGATGACTCGTAAAGTACTTACAACGTTCATGTAGATGCGTGGAATTTATCGAAACTTTGAACTTAGTATTCACTCAGAGTTCATTAAAAGTTCACTAAAAGTTCAATCAGAGTTCATGAAAAGTTCACTTATAAAAGTTCAGTCAGAGTTCATTAAAAGTTCATTAAAAGTTCTATCAGAGTTCTTGCAAAATTTAAGTCTTTAGAACTGGTATCGAAAATTTTAACAATACTGGGGTGGTTCCCGATTTTATTGGGGCTTATGAGTGAGCAGGTTCCCGATCTTATTTGTATATTGTTTCACCCCGCGATGTATACCTCGCACTGCTTACTATACTCACTGCCTGACTGCTGGTAAATTGAGTCGTTTTATATGATGATCACGATGTAGGTTTCCCAAATACTCTTCTTGAAGTCACCCTCGATACGCTAGTTTATTATGTGACATCGTAGTGAGTTTCTCTAATAGGCTTCTTGAAGTCACACTTATGATAATTTAGTGTCGCTTCGGTGACGCTCGTTAGGTACGGTTGAGTTACCTTCACCCAAAGTTGTCCAGACTACAAGTCTATGAGTCTACGCATGTATTGGTTATGTGGTCAGACTAGAGGTCTATAAATTATTGGTCGTGGGGTTACGGACCCATTACAAAGGGTTACACCATCCTGGCGTATGGAAAAATAGGTTTAAAAATAAGCATTTTTTTTGACGCAGTCATAAATTATTTAAAATAATTGTTATCATACGTATATACATAGTACTTTTATATGTAATTTGAATCAATGACAAATTTAAAAAATTTTTAAATGGCGGAGGTATGAGCCAATAAGTAGGAATCTTTTTTGAATATCTTTGTTGATTGTGTACCTAGTTTCTCGATTAGGCATTATTTGAAAAAAAAATTTTTTTGCTTATTTAGAAAGGTAATCGCTATCGTGTGACGTAGGAAAAAAAATTTTTTTAATTTTTTGTATAAATGACCTGTTTAAAAAAAAATGTCTAAATTTATAGAAATTTTGAATTTAAAAAATGCATAACTTATGAACAGGGCACCCTATCAAAAAAATCCCTACGTCACACAATAGACAATAGTATAAAGAACATGTGTTTAAAATTTTAATAAAATTGGTTGAGTAGATCTTGAGATATCATGTGTAGCAATTTGAAAAAAGTAGTTTCGAGAAAAACGCGAAAGAAAAAACAGTACGGCGCGAATGAGACCAAATCGCGAAAAGCTGGCTAGAACATAAAATGGGCCAAATTCTGTTATTCACTGGTTTTTGGGGTCGCTGATTACGAATCCGGTGTCAAAAAATTTCAAAAACAAATATGCTAAATAAAAAAAACAAGTATGCTAAATAAATTTTTGATTACTTTCAAAATTGGTATAAAGGAGTTTTTGAAGTCGTTGATTACGAATCCGAAGTCAAAATTTAAAAAAACAAAATGGCGGATCAAATATGGCGGACGACCATGTTAAATAAAGTTTTTTTAAATAAATTAAAAAAAAAACATATATCTTTAAGCGTCCTGTAAAGCGCAAGCTTCACTAAGGGCACAAGCGCGCGAAGCGCGCAACACGGAGCGCGAAGCGAGCCGCGTGCGAAGCGCGCGATAAGAATGTGCCCGCGAAGCGGGCAGATTTTTTACATTCTCATCAGAGAAGTTATTAGATTTGTGTAAAATTTGGCCCCCCCAGTTTTTGTCAAATGTCCACGTTTTGGGACCCCCTGAACCCGAAAAACGTGTTTTTACGAATGTGTCTGTGTGTCTGTCTGTCTGTCTGTCTGTGTGTCTGTAGATTTTTAGTTCGTGAGCACGATAACTTTCGAAAGAATTGACCGATTGGAGTGTCCCTTAGTATACTCTTTTAGTGTCCTAAAATGAAGGTCAAGTTCGTTGGCCAGCCATTTTGGATAAAAATTCAAAAAGT
>CAJFCO010018373.1:89401-100059 GCA_904066015.1 Synergus gifuensis | reverse complement strand
TATATCTCGTCCCAACCCGACATAGGTCATATTTTGTTGTCCAGTGTAATAAAGACCAGCTGGAATTTGCTGAACTTGCAACTTTTCATAGCAATAAATTGAAGCAAATAGCGGACTTATTCGAATGAACGAATTTATATTAATTTTAAAGATTAATTATATGCATACATTTATATATTTACATATTTATTATATTTAGAATTAATATGTTAAAGAGTGAATGATCTTTATAAGAATGCATGGATAACGAGCACTCGCTCTCATACATAAGGTATGCACGGATAAATGATACTCTCGCTAGCAGTTCACTCACACCTGCATAGACACCAAGCTATCGCGTGCACTAAAACATAGCCGCGCATCTGTGTACTCGTAGGTGCATCTCCGATCTCTCCCGTTCACGCCATTCTCCGCTATTCTTTATGCAACTCACCCTACCCTTAGAAGTGCCCACCCCTATTTTGTTCAAAATTTCGACTCTAAATAACTCTTAAACTACTGATCTGATTTTTATGAGATTTGAACAGCGCTCAAATGAATGAATTCCACCCCCGATGACAAGGTTATACGTAATAATGTCTAATATTTTGGAATTAAAGGTAAAACGTGCAATTAACTTGGAATTAAAATAATTTCCAAGACAAAAAAAGCTCAGTCGAAAAGACTTCGACGCGATTCTCAACATTTATCTTCTATTTCCTTCCGACTGGTAGTATAAGTTTTAGAACCATAAGGACAACAAGGAAACGCAGTGATTCTAATATTGTATCATTTCAATTCTTTCTTTCAATAATTGTGTACGATAACAAACAACTTTACTCTCTTTTCTAAATTGTGCTCTCGGTCGTCAACGCGAAGTTAAACCCTATTTTTAAATTAAAATAGTAATTTAATGTCGCTCTATAATTTTCAGTAACTTCAATAAATTCACATAGAACCAGACATCACCAATTTATTTTAATTCCTCATTTTTTTAAAAACCCATTAATTCAGGAAAAGACCCTTGGATGAGGGTAGATAATTCACGTATCCAAATTACCAAGGAATCAGAAACTTCTCTTTCTGCATTCCCTTAAATTTTCTAAAGTTGCGCAACCGCATTATTAAATTTCTTTTTTTAAAATAATTATTCGGCTCGTTACAATTTATTATTATAAATTGTAAAATGCCAATCCATTTTTGTTTGTTAATCATTTGCATTTTTTAAATAATAATTTTCCAAGTGTAAATCAATTTTTATATGAAAATATATTTTAATTTGAAATTTCGTAAATCAGTTTTTACTTTTCCGATACAATTTAAAAGAGATGGTTAACCTCACAATCTATAATAGAATTTTTTAATTGGCATTTGGAAATTTTAATATTATTAGTTATAGAAATATAAACGTAGCTTCAAATTCGTAAAAAAAAATTTCAAAAAAAATACGAAAAAGCGAGTGAAAACGTAGGAGCTAACTTCAATGTACAGACAAAGTGAATAAATCAATGAATAAATACGAAAATTATTATTATTATACACTTAATTTTTTGTATCTTATGGGTGATTTTCCACAAACAAGGGCATTTTTGGCAAGGGTAACTTTATTTGGTAAAATGTTTTAAACTTTTTTAAAAATAATTTTAATGTTCATTGGCCTTAAAGAAAGGGTCCCTATAAATATTCACGCTCAATTCTCACTTATGGGGACACGTCAGTTAAAAAATCGATTTTTTTATTGAATTTTCTGAAAGAATATAGTTTTAAAAATATTCTCTCTAAATTTCATAAAGAACCGATCATTATTAACGAAGATATAACCATTTGAAGCGAATCAGGTATATGGCGGTTTGACGGATCTTGCAAAACTTTAAACGCGTTTTTCTCGAAACAAGTTTTTAAATAGGATCACATCGCCTCATTGACTTATTCGATCGTTACAAAATTTTTATCAGTTATTTAAAACATAATTGTATTTCGTGCCTCCTCAAGATCAAATGGTAGTACCTCTACTCCACGCCAGTGCTGCCACAGTTTTATAGATGGAAAATGAATTACGTCGCGTATACTGTACGTACATACCCCATGCTACACTCCCACCACTGACCACAGACTCATTCTCTTTCTTTGTGCTGGTGTAGCCACAAGTGTCGCGGAAGTGTTCAAGCAAATAAAGTAATTTTTGGGCTAAAAATGGACAATTATAGAACCAATAAACGGGCTCATTCGAAACAAGACGATATTTGTGAAAAAAATTTACTAAAAAGAATCTAGAAGCTGGAAAAACAACAGAAACATAAGAACGAGTTCATCGTTAAGCTCTTCATCCTCTAGCAGCTTCGTGATTACAGGTATGTTCGCAATTTTAATTTCAGTTAATTGGACTATCACAAGGAGCACATCACATTAGAATCTTACATGGAAAAAATTAGTTATCGAAACTTTCCTTGACTGTTATCGACTTTACGATAGGTCTAAAGTTTTAAAATATTTCATAAACTTTTTATAAAATTTGAAGTACGTTTCGTGAAGAATTCTAAAACAGTTGCCTAAATTTTCATTAACTCTCAACATCTCGACCAAATCAATGAAAATTTCGACAACTGTTTTAGAATTCTTCACGAAAAGTTCTTCGGATTATAGAAAAAAATTTATGAAATATTTTTAAATATTTTTAATCCTTTGACCTATCATAAATTCGATAACAATCAAGGAAAATTTCGATAATTAATTTTTTCCGTGTATTTGCTATTATCAATGCTCTTTGGAATATTATTTTTATTCTTCGAACGTCATTCAAAGAGTATTTTTTCCTTTAAGTAAAGAAAATTCAAATCTGTTTTGAATTATTCTCGAACAACAGAATGTCTTAATCATACTGTTTCCGTGATTGTGCATCGTTCTGTAACTTCAAACCTATTTTCATATTACCAGGTGCATAGCTTTAGAAAACTAGTTTTCTATGACTAATTTTCAGTTTAACTGACATAAAAGAATTAATATTCTGAATATTAATTCTCTACTGTATCATAGATTCTTGTGCTTCATGGGATGGTGCCGAGGTTCCGCAGCAGAACGATAAAGAGGCAGAAACTCAAACAACTGATCTCATTGAAACTCAAAACAGCGAGCTGGCGTCACAAAACAAAAAGCAAGCGGACTCGGTGGCTGATTATCCGCTAAACCCAGATATAATTAAAATTGGTTTACCTGCCAAGGATAAATTTGAATTTATAAAAAATATCTGCCACCGAAAAATCGTACGTTCATGTTTCTTCCAAAACTAAATTTAGAGGTTCATCACGCTATGAATGAAGTTGCACGTACAAGGGATAAAAGAATTATAAGCAAGCCTGAGAAACTAGCAGCTTGCGTTGCGGGTATAGGGAAGACTATTGCAGCCATTACGGAGAGGAATGCCGATGAAGATATTCCGATTGTGGGATGTTTAGGTGACGTATGTCGCTTGCTGACGGATACTATCCATGACGAAACTGCAATTCGTCGAAGCCTAATATTAGCTAACGTCAACGCTACCATGAGACCAACACTAAACGCTTCTGAGCCACATGAATATCTCTTTGGTAGTAAGCTTTCAGAAAACTTGAAAGCTGCAAAGATTGCTGCGAAATCTGCGGAAGACTTGAAGCCTAATAAGAAGGACAAGCAACCTGCGAAGACAAAAAAACTACAACGGCCCACCTAGCCGCTTGAGAACGAATGCAACGACTCCGCGCGGGCCAAAACAGTCATTTACAACTCGGTCGCAGAGCACTCGCCAGTCAGAACATCGTGAGATGTCACATCAACCACAGAAGTCGCAACCCAATTCATACAAACCTTCTCAAAGGAGACATTATCAGAAGAAGGATTAAGAGATCTTGTAAGTTACATTATTGGTGGTCATTAAGGTTTTTTTTTAATAAAAATTGGGAGGCTCTTACCTCCGATGAAAAAATTTTATATTGGGTTAGGAGATATAAGATTCCTTTCAAAGAGATTCCTCAACAACGACTACCCACCAGTAAGAGAGAGTATTCTCATACTGAGAAAAATAATTTCCGTATCGAAATTGACAAATTGATTGCGAAAGGGGCCGTTGTTAAATGTAAACCAATCAAGGAACAGTTTTTGTCAGATATATTTTTAACACCTAAAACAGATGGTTCGCTTAGATTCATTTTGAATTTGAAAAGATTAAATAAGTTTATCGAAACCGAGCACTTCAAACTTGAAGATCATAAGATTGTCATTAAATTAATAAATCGTGATTGTTTTATGTGCACAATAGACCTAAAGGATGCATACCACTTGATTCCAATTAATAAATCTCATAGGAAATTGTTAAGGTTTGCATTTGAAGGAATTACGTATGAATATAGTTGCTTACCGTTTGGGTTATGTTCTGCACCTTGCATTTTTACCAAGATTTTGAAACCTCTAATACAATTACTACGTGAATCAGGTCTTAGTTCTATGGTGTATTTGAATGATTTTTTATTACTGGGTGATACTTGCAGAAACTGTGAAAAAAATTATTACGTTACTCGAAAAATGTTAGAATATTTAGGATTTATTATCAATGATAAGAAATGTTCGAAAAGTCCATCAAAAAGGTATAAATACTTGGGGTTTATTTTTGATTCACGTTACATGGTTATTGAGCTTCCTGATAAAAGAAGGCAATCTGTGAGTAATTTAACTGAAAAATATAAAAATCTCTCTGGGGCTAAAATTCGAGAATATGCTAAATATATTGGAAAAATAGCATGCTGTCCAGCAATCACATATAGCTGGATTTATACGAAACAGTTTGAGAGAGAGAAGTTTTTAGCTCTTGAAAATAATAATAACGATTACGATGCTGTAGTTAATTTACAATTGGATAGGGCAGATTTAGAATGGTGGAGTAACCACATACTTTCAGATACAAAGTTTTTGCAATCAACTGAATACTCTATGGAAATTTTTTCTGATGCGTCCCTTTCGGGTTCGGGTGCTGTATATGATGCTAAAAAATGCCATGGTTTTTGGACAGAATTAGAAAAACAATATCATATCAATTATTTAGAACTGAAGGCAGCGATTTTTGGTTTACAATGCTTTGCAAAAGATAAAAAGAATATCAGTATACTATTAAGAATAGATAACAGGACTGATATTTCATATAAGGGCATTTCTCTACAATATTTCATTTTCGACATTCAAAAAAAAAAAAATTTAGTGGCACAGTACTCAAACCGATCTTATTCTCTTCTGTAGGCTCTAAAATGGGGGGAAAAATTGTGGAAACTCAGTTTCCGAACTCGGTACGTAAGAGAAAGCGATAAGAAAATAAATTAAAAAGATTGTTAACTGTTTTCTTTATTAAATTCATTCAAATGTAATATTTACCTCGATTTCAGGGTAAATATTACTTACAACAAAAAATATCCTTAGAGCAGAGGTGAACATGTCAAATTATTGTACCTTCTTTTGTTTCGATGCGAAAAAATTAAATTTTATCCACAATAACAGAAGAAATAGTTTTGAATTCTCCGAATTATCGTCTTGAAAACTCATTCGGGCTTCGTTTACGCACTTACCGATTTACCAACATATTATAAAAGTGTAGAAGAACAGTTGTCCAACATAAAATTCCACCTATCTATCGATAAATAAGTGTTCCAGCTCAAAAAGTGAGTTTTTCCCTTGAGTTTCTTTTCCGATACTATATTTCTAAAATCCCATACTGTGGATCTATTATAGGCATATGTTTCGGTTTGGTGCCATTTTATAGAGTAGACCAAGTAGAATACTTTTTACTCTTTTTATTTTTTTCAAAAACCGAACGGTAAAAAAATTACGTGAACAAAAGCAAATTTTAAAAAAATTTCAATAATTTATCATCTCAACTTTGGGAATTTTTTTCAACTTCCAAATGACTGGCACACCTATCTAAAATATATTTTTTGTATATTAATATACGTAAGCACCACAAAAAATTTTCAGCCCACAAAAAACTTCGGTAAGAAAAATTCAACGCGTGAAACATTGTAAAGTCATAAATCATCACATTCACTTCTAGTATTTTAGGTGGTTTCAGGGGTTGTAACAGATGGATAATAGTTCAAATCAATTGCAATACTATAGTAACCCTTAAAATAGTATATTTTCTTGGGGAAAATCGATTTCAAGTTTAGTATTTCTTATCGATTGTGGGCGAAACTGTGCATCATCACCAAAATGAAAAATTGTAGAGAAATACCCGAAATATATATATTTTCGCATCTTACGTCAGTTCAAAAGACAATTATGAAGCTAATTTCGAGTCTCGAAGATTAGAACCTGAAACCGAATATGAATTGGCTAATTATGCCTATAAAAAGATCACTCTCTTTTACGGTAGGCCAGAAATAGATTTATTTGCCACACGGAGAGAAGTTTGGTCGAACCATTCGCCCAACACGCGAAACTGTCGCGCGTATTACACAGTAAACTGCATCACCTGTATTTGGTAGAACGGTTCCACTCATGTGGGCGAATCATTACCCCAAACTGGGTGAACCTTTCCACTAATCCTATAATCGAGCCGTTTGACATTTGTTTTAATTTGTCTGCTTTCAAATGACAGCAGGTTAGGAAAACCGAGAGGAAAGTAAAGCATTCACATTTTGGAGTAACTGATCCACCCAAGTTTGGAGTAATCAGTGCCCCAAATTTAGAGCAACCGTCACACTAAACTGAAGTGAAGCGACTCTCTCACCGCTAGCGCGAGGATGCGACCAACCTTCTCTCCGTGCAGTCTTACGAATTTTAAATGTAGACGTTATGTATCATGGAAAAAAGATTCTGGATCAGAGTCCATCGATGCATTCACATTATCGTGGGCAAAGCTTAATTTTTACGCCTTCCCATCATTTAGTGTGATTCTAAAAGTTCTACGGAAAATTCAGAACGACAAAGCTGAAGGAGTTGTGGTTGTACCAGATTGGCTATCTCAGCCGTGGTATCCATTTTTCCAATCTATGCTGACTACCGAGGTTATTACATAAGTTTTTACCTAATATATAATAGATCTCCTAATTTCTTGCAACAGACAACCACACCCACTTTGGAAGAGCCTTACCCTGGTGGCAGGGAAATTATGCAGCAAGCTCTAATCAAACAACGCATTCCAGTTTCATCGGTGGACATCACTACTTCATCATTGTCCGAATCTACGCTCAAGAATTATCATTCTACGATTAAAAAATGATGGGAATTCTGTAAGAAAAATACTATTCATCTCTTTAAGCCATCCGTACCAGAAGTTTTGACTTTTTTAACGTCAGAATTTGATAATAACTTGTCTTATAACACTCTTAATTGTACTAATCTATATGCGCAGCAATTACAAAAGTCATTTGAGAAAAAAAATAAAGAATAAATATAGAAATTTTTATCTATGAACTTGATGATGGGAATAAACAGATTACCCTCCATTCGGGATAATTGGTCGTCTAATAATCAATTGCACAACACTTACATTAGCTCTGTCATGCCTCTAAATAGGTTTTATTTTCTACTTTCTCACATACATTTGAACGACAACTCTGCAATGCCAAATAGAGGTGAACCTACTTACGACAAACTCTATAAATTGAGACCCTTGCTAGAATCTTTTTCACGAAATTACCTACAATATTGCAAACCTTCTGAAAAAACAAGCTATTGATGAGAGCATGGTAAAATTCAAAGGCAGGAGTACTCTAAAACAATATAATCCACAAAAACCTATCAAACGGGGTTTCAAAATTTGGGTCAGAGCTGATGAACATGGTTTTATTTGTGAGTTTCAGGTTTATAGAGGAAAAATTGATGGCGTGGCTGAGAAACAATTAGGAGAAAGAGTTGTGAAAGATTTAACCCGTACAATCATTTCTAAAAATTATCAGGTTTATTTTGATAACAATTTTACCTGTATTAATTTGATGATTGACCTAAAAAATGACGACATACTAGCATGTGGAGCAGTGAGAAGTAATCGAAAAAGTTTACCACAAAATCAAGTAAATGATAGGCAAATGAAAAGAGGAGATTATGATTGCCGAACTTCATAAAAGGGTGTTAGTTGGATAAAATGGAAAGACAATAAACCTGTGCAATTTTGATATAATTTCCACGATCCTTATATCAATACTAGTATAGGTAGACGCCAGAGGGATGGTAGCATCCTTCAATTAAATTGTTCCCAAATTACTCGAGACTACAATTCTTCTATGGGTTATGTTGCTAAAGCAGATCAGTTGAAGTCTACGTATGAACTCAGTCGAAAAAGTAAAAAATGTTGGCACCGATTATTCTGGCATTTTGTTGATGTAAACGTGGTGAATTCATTTACTTTGTGCAAACAGAATAACCCTAGTCGGGTCCCAAGCCCGTGTTCAAAAGAGGAGGGTGTTTCGGAATCATGCACTCGAGGTAAAAGCGGTGGTTCTTACCCCACTGTAGGGGTAATTTCATATTATTACAAAAGGGGTAGTTTTTACCCCACCGTAAGAGTTGTTATTAGATTTATTGTATTTTCGACATCGAATTCGGTTTCAGCATCGAAAAATACATCAGAAACATATACCTACACTCACCTGTCCAAAATAATTTCATATTATTACAAAAGGGGTTGTTTTTACCCCACTATAAGGGTTTTTTTTAGGTTTATTGTATTTTAGACATCGGATTCGGATTCAGCGTCGAAAAATTCATCGGAAACATATACCTGCATTCATCTGTCGAAATTAATTTCATATTATTACAAAAGGGGTAGTTTTTACCCCACTGCTGGGGTTATTTTTAGTTATTTTATTTTTGACAACGGATTCGGATTTAGCGTCAAAAAATACATCGGAAACGTATAGCACTCGACATGCATCAACATCTGCTGCAAAATGATTAGGTTTCAATATTGACCAGATCAGAGGAACTGCTGGTTGGTCAACAAATTCGGAGGTATTTGCTAAATTTTATGATAGAAATATTGTTCCAAATAAAGATTAGTTCGTACTGTCTATTCTCAACGCTTAAGTATAATTGACCTACAATTTTTTACGTAATCGATGATTTTGTTTTGACAACTGTTATTATTTACCGAACGATATGTATTTTAATATAAATTATCAATAAATTTCAAATTTATAACTAATATGTTAAGAGATTGCGCCCTTAGATTGCTTTCAACATCTACCATTTCATCTTAAGGAGGAGATGCGAAATACAATTAAATACAATTAAATATTAAATAAAATAATATTAATATTAATATTTAATACAATTCACACAATTAAAAAATTGAATGAACTTACCTAGCGAAATTCAATTATAATTGTATGAGCGCCTCCTCCGAAGAGATCAAACCCCCCCAAATTAAGATCCCACGATTAAAATTCTTAATACACCCAATCTCTTCTTCTAACGACAATACTTTCAAAGAATGAGTCCGTGGTGGGAGTGCGGCATGGGGTATGTACGTACCCCATGCCGCACCCATCTTTAAAACTGTGGCAGCACTGGCGTGGAGTAGAGGTACTAACATTTGATGTCTTCGGAGGAGGGGCTCATGCAATTATAATTGAATATCACTAGGTAAGTTCATTCAATTTTTAAATTATCTAGGGAATGAACGGAAGGATTTTTTGAAAAAAATTTTTTTTTATGTGAAAAACGAGCGTATTTTCAGCAAAAAATAAATAATTTGGTCAAAAGTCCACCATTTTTAAAAAAAGCCTTCGTTCATTCGCTCCCTACTCATGTTTGCTAAAGAATGCCGTTGGATTTTTTGATTTCACATGACCCAGATTTGACCAGTTAACTGAGCTCCAGTTTGCCGGACAGTTTGGCAAAAGAAGCTGCGATTGGAGGCATCGTTTACCAAACTGTTTGGCAACTCGGAGCCTTCGGTGAAAGATGAAAAAGTGGGGATGGTTGCCTAACAGTTAGACGAAGTCTATCTGACAATAAAGGGAAAATTTGTCGATTAGTCCGGTAATTTTATTCGGACAAAAATAAAAAAATTTTTGGGAATTTCACAGTGTTTTTCATTCTATTTGTTTAATAATGTTTATAATTATTATGTTAGGAAGTTAATGCTCACTTAATTTACTTTGTACATATAACAACAACCTACCGAACTCCTTTTTGCTTCCTCATAGAGGAAGCTTTGTAGTCGTGACAAAATCCATTTTCTAAAAAAAGGTTTTTTTTGATAAATTCTAATTGGAATATATCTAGTATGATGTTCTGAAAAATTGTCCGCGCGCGCGCGCGCGTGTGTATATGTGTGTGTGTGTGTGTGTGTGTGTGTGTGTGTGTGTGTGTGTGTGTGTGTGTGTTCTCCTTTTTTTTGTTCCCAGCATATCTCTAGAACGTGTCCATAGAAATAGATGAAATTTGACACACTTCTTCCACCCTATAAAACCTTAATTCTATCACAAGGGTTTAAAACATTATTAGTTTTACAAGTTTCATGTACTTTTAAAATTTTTTTAAAATTAATTTTTTTACTATAACTTCTCAAATAATCAAAATTCAAAGCTCGTGTAAGGAAATTAAAGATTCCTTGTGTCAAAACGAATCGATTGACTTGTATGATTAATGCGTTTAACTGAAAATTAAAGAAGTTATGGTTATTTATAATTTTCGTAAAATTCATTTTTGCACTATAA
>CAJFCO010018373.1:54394-89001 GCA_904066015.1 Synergus gifuensis | reverse complement strand
CACTGGTTGGGGAGCTAGCCACGATGATTGAGGCGATTACCCGATTCATTGTAGAGAAAACGAAAAAAAGTACAAGCACCCAATCAGTGTGGTGCCCGCAACGGTCAGTTAGGTATCCTTCTCTCAGTGTGGCACATTCAAGTAAATTTTATAAAAAAATATATGCAGTTACATAATACAAAATTTATTTTAAAATATAAACAAGACAAACATTGATATATTTTAAATTATCAAATCCAGTTCTTACTAATATAATTACATCCATCGCCTAATTTATTCAACATTGTTATCTTTGAACAAGAAATATCCTTCAATTCTAATAACTTCCAACAATACCGTTCATCGTCGAAAATCTTAAATGCATGATAATGATCGTCGTAAAAACAATTTTCAACACATTTTGTTACCACTTGATTGTCTTCCTCATTTTTGTAAAAATACATTCTACTTTATGAAATTCAATATCGGTTTCTTCTGGAATTACAATTACAGAATTTCTTTTTATTCTCTTCCCCTGAAAGTGAAGTCATTTACTCCGTGGAGGTGTGGCAAGCAAGGGATAATAGTATCGAGTTGTTCGTAGGTTTTAGCATAAATTATGGAGCTGCAGACTATTTCAACAATTTTTCGTAGAAACAGAAACAAGTTCCAAAACTGATCATTTCGTGGTATAAAAGGGCCAAGCACCAAGCCCAATATTCGAACTAAAGTTATCATTTCTGACGTTGACATAATCAAGCACTTTTTTTTCTTCACTGTCTCAGGAGATATTTCAGGAAGTTTGTTCACATGTTCGTAATCACGATAACTGAAATCCTGAATGTTTTCATTTAATATATCAAGTTAGGTAGTACTCTCGAAAAATAAATTCGTGCAGGATTATAGAAATGTTGTACCGTAATACTCCTTCAGGAACATCGTGCTTAGCGTCAACAGCTAAATTGTTGGTAGTCTGAAAACCTTCCAAAGTATTGAAAATACATTCCTCTTTTATTCCAGATTTCAAAATACCCATACATAAAAGCGAATTATAGTTTTCTACGGTGCGCAGTACGCAGTTTCGCTCATGAAATACTTTATGTGGTGGATATTTAATAAAGATAACCGTTTAATTGAACAAAGGTATATTTTGAAAGATAGTGACTGTACAAGCGTCGGGACGACCGTCTTGCATGGGGAATAGACAATGACGACTACTCTCTCATAAGTGTGGGCTCGTAGTGCCCCCTATATTCCTTTTTCGCTACTACAAATCGGCCCTTCCTGACCTTGATCCGTCTCGGATCATTACGATTACAATCTTGAACTGACTTGTAATCTACAGCCGAAACTGAAAATTAATTCCCAGAGTTTTCTTGATTATCATCAGACTCAACCCACGGACGGATATTCTTCGCTTCCTTGGCTGTACACTCCCTTGCAATGTGTTCAGCTTCATTGCACTTATAGCACACCTGCTTCTTCGGCTGCTCACACTGAGAGGAAATATGTCCTACCGCTCGGCAGTTATAACATCTGAGGACTCCTCTACCCTCCTCTTTGGATGCGTACTACCTAGAAGAATTCAGACTTCCATTGGAATCCGTTGATTTTGATTCACCTTTAGGATGTCCTTTTGGCGGATCTGAAATCAAAGTGATTTTATTAAAGGCCTCCAGCTTATCTGAGGGAGAGTCAAACTTCCTCATTCGAGCTTGATTCTTCAGCTGCACATCAGGAATCCCGTCGATCAGGTAGTCGGTCATCTCGTCTTCTTCTACGGGAACCTGATTTCCCAAAATCAACTTGTTGTGGTAATACTGGTTAAATGGTTCGTTCGGCTGCCATTTTCTCTCCTCGAAAATACGTCGACGTTCAATTTTCTTCGGGCGATGATCGAACATACTTCTCATCTCTCTGAGCAGATCATCCATGCTCATTTCAATATGTTTCGATTTGGAGTGGAACCACTCCAATGCGTTCCCTTTTAATTTGGATCTGACCAATATCTTGGCCCGCTTATCGTCGAGCTCGTAAGTGGCACTCAAAAGAAGGACTTGCTTCTCCCACTCCGAGAAATTGTTATCACTGCCATTAAATTCACTTAATAGATCACTTATTCCCCTCAGGTTAAAATTCTGGCGAGAAATTGCAGAAATTTCACTACTTCTCTGAGACGGCGAATCGCGACGAGCTTCGCGTCGTGTAAGTTCCAACTCACGACGGAGTAAGTCTCTTTCTCTCCTCATCAGCTCCATTTCTCGTCTCATGAGATCGACTTCGACATCCCGCCCCAAATGTTTGTCTGCCTAAAAGTGGAAAATTCAGGAAATATGGCGTGCGGAACCGCCATCTTGGAAAGTAGAGTGCCAAACTATCTTTGTGAAAAGTGTGTTTTAGTTTCAACATTTTTAAGACGGCGCATAAAATTGTAATCTAATTCTAATTCTAATTTTAATCTAAACCTTTTTTAAATAATAAAATATTAGATGAAATGAAACAATAACAATCGATTTTTAAGGCACAAAGTTTTCACAGAAGTGATATTCTTCGAAAAAGTGTTTTAGGCACAACTTCTTCTTGCACCATGCACATGTTACTACAGCAATATCACCGCAAATATCACAAAAAGGTTCCATATCTTTGTTGAAACAAAAGTCTACAGGGTTGTCAAAACGTGGAGGTCTATTTTCTATATATCCGCTATCTCTTCACAGCCGGACTGTTCGCGACCTCATCTTCGGTGTAGTTGTTGTTTAGGGGCTGATGAACTTCGACTTCAGTGTGATTTGGATCGGAATTCATTTCTTCCGCCTCGTACATCAAAGCACCCTTGGGAAAGGCTTCATCTAACCTTGAGATCAATTCGGCTTTGTTTCCACTTGAAGGAAGGCCCTTGCTTCTTAAAATTTCCTTCAGGTGAAATGTCGTGAAGTTGTTTGGGTCCTTCATCTTGCACTATCACAACTGTCTGAACACCTTTACGCGAACTGTCACTCTACTTTGCCAGTCGGTAATTTCGCCCACGTATGGTAACCCAGTGTTTAAGGTTCTAAACTTTCACACCAGGCGGCACTTTTCACAAAGATAGTTTGGCACTCTACTTTCCAAGATGGCGGTTCCGCACGCCATATTTCCTGAATTTTCCACTTTTAGGCAGACAAACAGTACTAAAATCCAAATTGAGTCACACAGTCTCAAAAGGAAAAGCACACAGCTGAAAAAGGCACAGCCCAAAAGACACACAGCTCAAAGATCGCCTCGGCGAATCAAAGTTGAGTCGCACAGACTCGTTAGCGTCACCAGCGTTGCACACAGCAAGTCTAGAAGATTCGCACACATACTGTTATAAATGTTTGCAATTTTAATATACAAGAGATTATGAAATTTAATATACTTTGTATATTAAATTGAAATTCATGCGTTATGTATATTAATTTTATAATGGTACATATGAAAATTAAAAACAGGCATGTGACATTTTAATGTGTGTATATTAAACTTCAGAACTGCGTGTATTAAAGAATTTTCGTGGACATAACGCATGCGCAGATCAATTGGTTGATCGATCGACTTTTTTCCATCAACGTATTTGTGTTTCTAAAAGAAGATTAATAAGTTAACATAATGAGTATTGAAAATAATGAGTATTGAAAATAATGAGTATTGAAAATAATAATTAAAGTTAACTAAAATATTCATGATTAACTATTTTGATCCGGCAGTTCAATTGAATATTCGTGTATGATTGAATATACCCTGGAAAAAATTTGAAACCACCATCTCATGAGCTTAGGTTAGTAGTTTAGGTCGTAGACTCGCGTCTGATAGATCGTGCGTTCGATTCCCGCCAGCGTTGCGTGCAAAATTTTATTAGTTATATGTGTTTAAAATTACAAATATCGATTAGTTATAAGAATATCCTTAATATGACTGCGAATAAAAACCATGTTCTTAATTAATAATTAATTTTTCTCCGTGTTCAAATTAATATACGTGTATATTAAAATTAATATACGTATGTATCTTAAACTTAATATGAAAGTATATTAAATTCACCATGCTATTGTATATTAAAATTCAGTAGCGGTAGTGCATATTTGCTTCACACGCTTGTATATTAAATCAAATACAGATTTTTCTAACAGTGCAGCCGAATCACGATCCCGGACAAATCGGAAAATTGCACACAGTAATTGAGTCAAAAGGCACACAGCTCACAAAGGCACACAGCCTAGAAGTAAACGAATAACGCTTGAGTCACACAGACTCGCTTGCGTCGCTAACGTTGCACTCAGCAAGTTTTGGAGATTCGCACACATCTAAATCACACTCTCGAACACATCGAAGAATAATGCACACAGCAATTGAGAGTCGTCAATTAAATCGATGAGCACACAGCTCAGGACACACAGTCCTTTGGGTTCGTCTCAAGACCGTTTTTCGATCCAGTCCCTTTACGTCGATGAAGTATGAACGCGATCGAGTGGCGTCCCTTTGTTCTCACACTTTTAGAAAACTTCGCGGTCACTTTAGCGTTCTGTATAGAACAAATCGCGTTACCGATCCCGAAATATCCCACTTCTGAAAATTGTGGTGGATATTTAATAAAGATAACCGTTTAATTGAACAAAGGTATATTTTGAAAACATAGTGACTGTATAAGCGTCGGGACGACCGTCTTGCTTCGGGAATAGACAACGACGACTACTCTCTCATAAGTGTGGGCCCGTAGTGCCCCCTATATTCTTTTTTCGCTACTACATTTATTAATATTTTTATGTTCGGTCAGGAAAAGTCGGCAGAAAAAATTAGCGTTAAAACTTTCACTGTACCCAAATTACCAGCTAGTATGAGTTTCAATTTAAAGTAGAGTTTCGTTATCTTATTATTAAGATTAACTGAAATGCCCTCCGTTTCCAGGAACCGAAGTTCTTCAATGACTTTAGAAAAATAATCTTATTACCATATACCTGGCGATCTAACGTATTGAATAAAATGAAAAGGAAAATATTTTCGAATTTAGATCGTAATTCAGGAGGCAAGGCTGGAATACTCAAATAAATAGCTCCACAGTTAGAAATACCTTTATGACTTCCAAGAGAATCACTATTTTCAAAGTCATAAAAATGCAGAAATAGTGGAATATATATTTTTTCGTCTTTTATAATGCATTTATTTTACCAATGAGATCCTTGAATAACGTTCACAACAATGTTTGAGTGCTTCATAACATCATCCGTATATCTTAGAGTTTGATCAAGAAAACCAGGCATTTCAAATAACGTTTTTAACATTTGTCGAATAGGTATGAATTGTGCGACTATGGGCATATTTTCAATAGTTTGTACTCCTTGTTTTCGCTTTATAACTCTTGCACGCCCAATTTTATAAGTTTGTGGAGGAATAAACGTTTCGAATTTCTTAAATATTCAAAAACACTTCGCTTCTGAATTGAAATTCACTAAAGTTTTTGAATACTCTGTGACGCCCACTTTTTTAATTTATATGTATAAATTAAAGGTATCAAAAGTGGTTCACAAGGGACCCTAATTGAGATAAGATTAAATAAGAAAAACAGATAATTTAATGACAATTTTGAACTAATTCAATAAAAATTTTAAGATAATTTATAAGCAAACCAATGATATAAATATCAAAGATAAAACAATAGATAAATAAACATTATAGATAATTGGGCGCCAGTCGTTTCTTGGGACAAAATAATTAATTTGATTTTTAATATGCGAAAAGAGATAACAACAAGGGAATCTATATTCCAGAGATAAAGATAGTCAGATAAGAAGATAAAGATAAAGATAACTTCGCATTTTTCATCAAATCAATAATTTAAAGAGATATTTAAGAAGTTATCCCTATTAAAAATTCCTATATCGGAAAGTGTATGGTAATCTATGTAGGAAATTATATCGGAAATTTTATCGGAAAGCATATCGGAAAGTAAATTGGAAATGGTATGGGAAAATATATCGAAAACTATGTCGGAATTTGGGATCGGATTCGATATCGTTTCCGATGTTGTTGCCGATATAGTTTCCGATGTATTTTTCTCACTATTTAGTAATTTCATTTTTTCATCCTTTAATAATAAAAAATACTTAAAGTTTCACAGTAATGTAAGTAATTTTTGGAAAAGCGTAAGTTTAAATAAATATATAAATTAACAGAAATACGATTTTTCACGCTAGTTTGCTTTACTGGAGTTTATCAAATTGTTACCTATTATAAATAAATCATAATAATCATTATTAGTTACAAATTGGGAACACACGAAATAAACATATCTGTAACTTACAAGGGGAGTTAGGTTGGTGTCCGACGCCGATTTTTTTGTAACTTTACAGGTGAAAAGAGGATCTCAGACTATAAAGAAAAAAAAATAATTTTTTTGCAATCGTTCATATTTAGGGGGTGAAATCACCCCTTCTATATTTTTGACTCTTTTACTGTTTTAAGAGGTATCATTGTATTTTCCTTCTTCTTCTTACACAAAATTGTTCTAATTGATTCTTTATTACAATAGTAGTTTGAGTTGCAAAAAAAATCACCCTCTAGAATATCATAATTCAGAAAATCTACCCCTAGAATGCTTCGCCATACGACATATATAGTTTAAGATATTGGACTTTGTTGCTGCAAATATATTGTTTTGATATTATATTCTATTATGGATCATCAGAGTTATTCGAAATAACCCCTAAATTATGTGCAATACACCCCTTTAATATTGTCAATAAATAAAAAATTTATTTATTAATATACCATTTCTGTAAGTAATAGATGAAAATATATAATTATTTGGGTTGGACAATCAATATTATTATAATGTAACTAATTTTTTGTTAATGATGGCACTTGTTCTTATATTAATAAATCCTTGTTATGTAAAAACTACCTCTCAAAAACTTTTTATGTTTTGTTTAGCAGGTGATTTTAATAATGATAGATATAACATAACTGTTTATAGAATTTTTATTTAGGTTCCGGCACATACATATCTCCATTGAAATTTGTACATACATACACATACCCCTTCGCAACCCTTATTGCTCAAGTCTTTCGAGTTACAATATATCTTCTCCGAAATAAAAAATAAATGTGTAATATGATGAGTGTGTTTTAGTTTCAACATTTTTAAGACGGCGCATAAAATTGTAATCTAATTCTAATTCTAATTTTAATCTAAACCTTTTTTAAATAATAAAATATTAGATGAAATGAAACAATAACAATCGATTTTTAAGGCACAAAGTTTTCACAGAAGTGATATTCTTCGAAAAAGTGTTTTAGGCACAACTTCTTCTTGCACCATGCACATGTTACTACAGCAATATCACCGCAAATATCACAAAAAGGTTCCATATCTTTGTTGAAACAAAAGTCTACAGGGTTGTCAAAACATGGAGGTCTATTTTCTATATATCCGCTTTTATACAAAGAATATTTGAATACGTCAATAAATCTGGGTGAAGACAATTGATTATGTGTGAGGGACTGTAATTTTATAATGTTATTCACATTATGCAAATTAATATCAGACCTCTAAAGAATAGATGTATCAGAGATTTTTCGTACGAAATTCTTCCAGATCCTAAAGCCAAACACATCCAAGGGCTGAATTCTCCCAGTTGTGCCTTTTGGAATAGTTTTTAGTGAAACAATTTTACCTTCTGGTATAGCAGTTTGCACGGTTCGTTCACATTGGGCACTTCATGAATCTAACAATAACACAGAATTTTCTCCTACGTTAGGGAAAAATACATCTTGAAGCCATATTTTCAGTAATTCTGAAGAAAGTTTACCAGATTTAGAGGCTTGCAAATAAATATTGTTTTCCTTAAAAAGTCCTTCTTTTACTCTAGGTCCAAATTGTCCAGACGGTTCTTTTAAAACTACAAAAAGGGGTGAAAGTAATCTTGCATCGGCAGATATCCACAGTTCTTGTTCCTTGAAAGCTCAAAGTTCTTCCACTGTGTAATTCCAAATTGAAGCCACTTTGATCGGAATGTAAAATGTTGCTTTCCCCATACCTTATAATTTCTGATTTTACATTGTTTTTAAAAACATCGCATTCTTGTTCTATATCTCTAGTTTCATGTAAATGCGACACAGATATAAATTTTGTGATTTTTCGCGAAACAACGTTATGCACTTTCTTGAATTTCCATACCCACCAACGTGATGCTTTAAACCATGGCATATCCAATTCACGCTTCTTTTGTAAAGCCGATCTTCGAAGATCTATATCGTGAACTGTCATCTTCAAATCAATAGCCTCCTTCAAATTGTCGAAAGTGTTCGTTGTGTAGTTAATAGATGCTAAAATAAAGGGGAATTTTCATTTTTGTTAAACTGTTTATTATGTCTATGGAAAACACAAATAGTCTTGGCAAAGAAATATCGGCAATTTTGAACGAAAGGCGGTGGCACAGAGAGCGGTTATTCACAAGATGTTCACATGACGAGGATCGTCGATCGAAGGAGGTAGATGCAGCGTCTTGCCCGCGCTCGCGAACGACGCAGACGACTGAGAGCGAAAACGCACGAACCCAGCCGAAGGGTCGACTCTCAGGAGCGTATGATTAAAAAGCATAATTCCAAACATACCGGCCACCTTGCGAGCTTACTTAAAGATCGCAATAATTACAACGTCAATATTAACTATAAACTAGAATTAAACATTATAACTCTTTTGAGGTCGGTAGACGAACAAGTTGCGAGATAGGTCTAACAATCTCAGAATGCGCAGTCTTTACATTAACAACTCGGACTGCTCCATCTCTACCGGAAATACATTTTGTTATGCGAGCCAACTCCCACTTTGCGGGAGGAAGGTTATCATTTTTTAATAATACTAAATCTCCAATCTTAAGATTAGGGCGACTAGAAAACCACTTGGTTCGCTGTTGCAAAGATTGAAGGTAATCCCTAGACCATGAACGCCAAAAGTGTTCCAAAATTCTTTGGTAAAATTTCCAGCGAGTCAAGAGATTTTCGCGTACATTAAGAACAGATTCGGTAAGTACATTTTTTAAAGCGGTTCCACACAAAAAGTGTCCTGGAGTAATTACTTCGCAGCTTTCCGGATCATCATTAGCTGGAATGAGTGGACGCGAATTGAAGCAACTTTCGATTTGACATAAAAGAGTCTCAAATTCTTCGACAGTAGAATTGAACAATAATTTACGCAAATGCAGCTTAACACTTTTAACCCCTGCCTCCCACAATCCACCAAAGTGAGGAGCGATTGGAGGGATAAAGTGCCAAGTAGTACCGTCTGAGGCCAAATAAGAAGCTAAATCTGAATCATTTTGAATTTTCCGGAAAGCTTGCGAAAGTTCTCTATCAGCTCCGCGAAAATTAGGACCGTTATCGCTATAAACATCAGTAGGAAGTCCACATCGTGAAGCAAAGCGTCTAAACGCTGCAATAAAAGAAGCGATAGAATAGTCATGTACTAATTCTAAATGTATGGCTTTAACAGCGAAGCATACAAAGACCGAAATCCAGGCCTTGTGCGACTTGATTCCACGACCTGAACTGGAACGAATAAGACATGGACCTGCATAATCTATTCCAACATGAGAAAAGGGGCGTGATGGACTAACTCTAGGAGTAGGTAGATCTCCCATAATTTGAGTCTCTGATTTTGTTTTATCACGGACGCACACGATACAATTTTTCACAATTGTCCTCATCTTATTACGAGCACCAATAATCCAGTAATGAGTGCGAGCCATGTATAGAGTCAATTGAATACCTGCATGTAACAAATTGCGGTGAAATTGTTCAAGTATAAGACTCGAAATCTTATCTGGTGGCAAAATAACAGGAGATTCTTGATAAACTAATAGCTTTGATTGTCGTAACCGGCCACCAAGGCGAATAATACCATCACCATCTAGAAATGGATTAAGCTTCTTCAAAAAAGATTCGTTTTTGAGTTTTTCCTTTGTTTTTAGACATTTAATATCGTGAGCGAAAACTTGGGTTTGGACATAACGAACCCAAAACAAGGAAGATTCACGTATCTCTGTAGCGGATAAAGCTCTAGGCAAAATAACCTTTTCCTTGAAAATCCTAACTGCTCGCAAAACATAGGCGGTAATTCGAAGCAAACGAGCCCAAGATGACTGTTTATCAAGCAGTTTACTTTACCAATCAGACTCGACACTAGTTCCGACTGGATGAGCAGAGACAATCTTTTCCTGCTTCATCATGAGCAGTGTAGGTTGACTTCGAGGCCAATTGTGAGACGATTGGGAAAGCCAATGTGGGCCTTTCTACCAGAGAGAAAATTCTATCAACTCCTTCACTGAAAGACCACGCGAGGCACAATCAGCTGGATTTTGCTTTGATGGAACGTAATTCCACATAGCAGATGGCAACTTGGTTTGTATTGCAGAGATTCGATTAGCTACGAAAACTGGTAATGTAGCAGGTTGTTTCTGTAACCAGTGAAGAACTATTGTAGAGTCCGTCCAACAGAAAATAGAAATATCATTCAATTGGAGAGAATGGATCACAAATTGAACGAGATTTGCTAAGAGAGCAGCAGCACATAACTCTAAGTTAGGCGTACTCACTGTTTTGATGGGGGAGACTTTTGTTTTTGACATAAGAAGGTTACTCAATATATTTCCCGATTTAGAAACTACTCGCATGAAGACAACAGCGGAATAAGCTAGGCGGGAAGCGTCAGAAAAACCGTGAATCTGAACAGATTCAGTGTCGTTTCCTCGAGATGTTCATCTAGGAATTGAAATGTGCGATAAAGTAGGTAACTGAGAACAAAAGTCATGCCATTCCTGAGTAAGATCAGATGGAAGCGTTTGATCCCATCCCAGTTTACGTAACCAAAGTTTTTGAAGAAGGATTTTTGCGACAATAATAGTTGGTGCAAGCCAGCCCATAGGATCATACAACTTAGAGACAGTTGACAATAAAGATCGCTTAGTTATCTTTTCACATGGTAACTCAGAGGTGTGAAAGCGGAAAGTATCCTCTGAAGGATTCCACAAAATTCCAAGAACCTTTAGTCCTGAACACTCATCAAAGGATAGTTCTATTGCTAGACCATGTTCGGATTTATCCAAATCGGAAAGTAAGTCAGCAGAATTGCTGAACCATTTGCGTAAGCGAAGACCACCAACGAATAAATCATCCACATAAGATTCGCTGGCAAGAACTAAAGTTGCCAACGGAAAATTAGCTTTTTCATCCTCGACCAGTAGACGGATGACACGAATAACGAGATATGGGGAACAAGACATCCCATAGGTGACTGTGTTCAATTCAAATATCTGAACGGGATCATCAAGTTTCTCACGCCAGAGAATGCATTGAAATTTGCGATCAGCAGGATGAACTATTATTTGGCGAAACATGTGTGCTATATCCGCACACAAAACGTATTGATGCTGACGCCATCGAAGGAGAATGGAAGAGATGTCATTCTGAAGTTTAGGGCCTATGTGTAATATTTCATTGAGCGAAACTCTCGTGGAAGTAGACTTGGATGCGTTAAAGACAACCCTTAACTTGGTAGTTTGTCTATTGTCACGAATAATAGGATGATGTGGAATAAATACTCTTGACAACTCATCAGTACCTATTGGACCAATAAGAGACATATGACCCAGGGTTTCGTATTCTTTGAGAAAGGCTCTATACTTAGTAGCAAGATCTTCATTCCGAGCAAATCTTTTTTCTAACATGTATAAAGAGTTTAGCGCGATTTCAAAAGAATTTCCTAAAAGAGTAGGCGGTTCACAAAACGGAAGTTTGACCACATAACGGCCACTAGAATCTCTTTGATGAGTCTCTGCGAAGTAAGATTCGCATTCCAGTTCCTTCTTTGTCAACAGTGTCGTTCTGGGAACCTCCTCCAACTCCCAGAATTTTCTTAGAGTCTTATCAACAGAAATTTCCATAGAATGATGCACATTGATATGAAGTACTTGAACTTTAGCGCAACTCTTAAAAGATCCCGAAAGTATCCATCCGAATATCGTGTTTTGCGCGACGAAATTCTTTGATTCAGAATGGCAAATACCATCGAGTAATGCCTGACCATATAAATCAGCACCAATAAGTAAGTCAATGCGATCATCAGACTCTGGATTGGGATCAGCAAGATCTAATTCACGTATATTTTTTGGAATATCTGAAAGTGTAAACTCAGTTGGAACATATGCAGTAATTTTCGGAAGCACAAGTGCTTGAGTCGTGAGAGTAGTCGCACAGGACCTGGAAGGTTTAATCATAATTGGAACGGATTGATACACTTTATTAGAAACATTACCTCCTATACCAGAAACAGTAACGTCAAGTTTTTTGCGCGGAAAACGTAACAACTGTGCGACAGCTTCAGAAACAAATGAAGCTTCTGAGCCTTGATCCAATAATGCGCGAACATGAACACGGTGACCATTAGGTGCTTCTATCATTACACGAGCCGTTGCTAACAAAACAACTGGATGTGTTGCTTTACTTACATTTAAATGAGAGGAAATCGCAGTCTCAGTTTCCGAAGTGGGTTTGGATACAAACTCACTCTGAGCAGCATGAGCTCGTACAGATCCTGCCTCGTTTGAGCAATCCCTCTCTTGATGCAACAGAGAATGGTGGTTTTTCTTACAAATTGAACAGAGTTTTTTACTTTGACAAAAACGACGTAGGTGTTTGCCCAAGCAATTGAAGCAACGAGAATTTGAACGAATGTAATCACTACGTTCATCTGGAGATTTAGCTTTGAATTTAGGACAAACATAAAGGGTATGTTCTTCCTTACACAACGGACAACTTGGTTGCGACGAATTTTGATGAGAATAAACTTTTTGTTTTGACGCAGACGAAAAACCAACATTCTTTACATCAGATCGTTTTTTAGTATTTACTGTAGCTTCAAGAGTACGGATGCGCGAGTCTAGAAATTTACTGAATTCAGCGAAAGTAGGTGGATCTGTAGTACCACACTTTGACGATTCCCATTGATCTCGAGAAATTTTATCCAATTTATTAATCAACATAAAAACGAACAAATCATTTCCTTCGTCAATCGGACGCTTTAGATTTTTCAGTGCAGACGTCACTGTCACAACAACATCACGCATATTTTTGAGGTTATTTAACCAATCCGAAGAAATATCAGGCAATTCGACAATTTGCTTCAAATATTCATTAATTAAAGATTTAGAATTATTGTAACGCTCTTCTGAATTATTCCAAATGATTTTAAAATTGTCTGAGTTACCCGATTGATTTTGTGCGACAACCAACGCTTCTCCTTTGAGACTAGTTTTTAAGTAATGCAAACGTTCCGCGTCAGAAATGGATTCATTTTCAATGATGAGCGAAGAGAACAAATCGCGAAAAGGAAGCCATTCACAATACATACCAGAGAACACAGGAATTGAAATGGTGGGCAGCTTGAGACGTCGGTTATTGTCCGATCTTTCCTCGTTACCTTGAGATTTCACACTAGCATGTGCATCATCAGGAAGATTCGATAGAATATAGTCGATAGCTTCTTCGTAGCGTTCCTCCATTGTAGAAAAGGATTCAGCGTCGTAGATCTCAGGTTTCTCAGCATCCTCGCCTTTATTTCCAGCAGCAGCAGGAGGCGTGGTTGATAGCAGAATTGCATGATTTTGTCTGCATCTTTCCCAGAATTCTTGTAGATTTGCCAGGCGACCCGTAAGCAGTTGTCGTGGCAGATTTTCCTTGGACAGCAGCCGATTGGAGATTCCAGTTATGGAATTATAAAGGGTTTCCTGTTCTCTCAGAATTTTGATGTAATTAATTCCTTCCATATTTCCCAAATAAAAGGAGAATCTGTGGTCTTTATTAGATCGATTGAATAATAGTCGATTTTGAATACGATGTGCCTTCCCTTTTCAGCTTAGTCGTCTTTGTTCCGAACTGACGCCACGTTTTTACGAGATGACGCAATACTGCGCACTACAGGGTGTGGTCACAAAAGGACGCACGAAATGCACTAATTTTGTATAAAGAATGCACGAAGAACTTGTGAAGAATGTACAGAGAATGCACGAAGAACGTGCGAATAACACATGAGAAAAACACCAGTAGAATTATTAGTTTTTTTCTTCACACACTCTCCCCTTTCCTTTAGCAATCCGGACTTGAAGGACCATGTTCGTTGTGTAGTTAATAGATGCTAAAATAAAGGGGAATTTTCACTGAATTCTCAATAATAAATGAGGAATCAAACATATATTTCCATATGATATCCTCTATTACATCATGAAAATTTACCTCCTCAGGTGTTATTTCAGAAGATTTAATGCCAAGTTTTTCCGCATTGAACGTTATTGTCAATAACGATATTATATTTAACGGATTGATTATCATTTTTGTAACATGGCTGTTACGTCATGCCCCCTCAGGGCCCGCGTCTAGGGTCGTCACTGACCGGCCAGTTTTGCCCGAGGTTCGGCGGACGTGGCCGATTGTTCGCGAGGCCGACCGGCTGATTCGGTCGGGAGCACTCTCGTTCTGTTGCCTCGTGTTTTTTGGTGTCGCTAATTTCCGGTCGCCCTTTGCGGTTGTCTCGTGCGCGAGTTGTAGCACCCAATTTTTGTGCTGTTTGGACTAACACTTTTTATCGCGCCGAGTTGTGTGGAGCTGGCCCAACTCGCCACCCACTTTATCATTGTCGCAGATCAATCCGACTCAGCTGGGTTGCTGACCGTTTGTTCGCCAATTCATTCCGCTGCAATTGCACTACGTGCCAATGTAAGTTTGTAATAAACTACGTTTTTGTTTTAAATGGTTTCTCGTCATTTACCCTCACGCCCTGATCTCTATCCCACCATCCCTTGGAATAATCCTAGCCCGATTATATTTTATATTGTAAAACTTCATATAATAATTTGTGCAAATTTGTAACTGTACAAATGTTCTTTTCTGACGCTTTATATACATGCCTGATAATTTTATATGTGCGCACTTATTATTACAAATGCCAAAATGATAATGCATTTATCATATCATACACTCAACTTGTAAACAGGCTATATTTAGTTTGTTTTTCTTTTCATTTATTTTTGGTGCTGTGACGTTGCAGAATTCTGTAACGTCAAAAGATGTAGCTAACAGCCGGCACCAGAGATAATAACTACTTTGAATCGCGCTCGGTAATATGACCGACAGAGAGAGAGTCCCGCTGCGCAAACCCAGAGCACTCTCGAAATTAACTGTTATTATTTCTAATCTTCGTTTTGCGAGTTTTCTCTTAACATGTAAACCTCGAGCCAATCGGAACACTCGCAGGATGTCACTTCGAAGGAATCAAGTAATTGAGAGGGAAGGAAGGATGTCTGGAATTCAAAGATCGACAGTACTCCCGCCAAGCACCAGAGTTCGCCATCTCTCGAGCAGTGAACCTGCCGCCTCAGGGACTATTGCGATGCACGGAGCCCCGCGCATCCAACGAATTTTATATTTCTACGCCTGAGACCAGGAAAAATGGGACTGTGGTCGTGGATTGTTTCAGGTGCCATAAACAAACTCTCGAGAATACTCTAGTGAAGGCTCAGACATTCAGTGAACTCGAATTGAACATTTTTGAGTACAAGCGCTGGGCACGATACTGACTAGCTATATTGGTGACTAGTGACAGAACTCTGTTAAACTACGTCACTAGTCACATGACGTCGATAGCTGTTATGTTTGGACGGAATCAACAGAATTCTATGATGGTGGCTGACCAACTTCCGTCCATCTGTCAACGAACTTCCGCCTTCTTCTCCATTCCGCACTCTCTTTCTGGAAGTCCTTGTGGCCAGAAGCCTTTTTGTATATTCTCCTCTTGTGGGGTATTGGATATTCGAAACTAACCTGGAATCTTGTTGTTATCGATCTGAGGATTTATTTATTTGTTCGATTGATTTGTGTCTGCAATGGCCGAGGTAAAGTTTCTAATTATCCTGACAAGTTAGACGAAGTGTCAGCATCGATGGTATTACGTAACTTTGGAATCACTTCGTCTCACTTCGCCATTTGTAATTCTTTGACATTTTGATTATGTAACATATTGTTTTCCTCGGGAGTGCTCACATACGCGTAATTATAATTATTTTTAGTAATTCATTCGATTTCATAATTCTAAATTCAGTGCTTTATGATATTTTATAACGAGATATGGCATGGTTGTAACATAACCTATTGTGCTTGACACATGTTCGTTTCCTAATTAATTTATTCTTTTCTTTTGAACCATAGTTAATTTAAATCGAGTTTTATTACGGCAATGTTTGATGCGGTTGTAACGTCGCATAACGTGCCCATCAGACATTCGCCCATCGCTGAGAATTTAATCTTCAATTCAATTCTCCACTTCGAATCTTTAAATTTAAATTCAGAGATAACTCATTGTCTTTTTTGTGTCGATATAATGTTTGATTAAATTGACGGATAACCGAACTATTTTCTCATTTCTTTTCGTAAATCAAACTACAGAATTCTTAAGTGTGACATCGCAACTTATTTTCATTCGCGTATGATTTTTGTGATCCGATTGATTCCGCTTGATTATTGTTTGTGAAATAAACCAAATTGTTTCTTGTGTAAAATTCGGTCTCAGTTGCTTTTCCGTTACGCTCTTCTATGACCTATGACCTTGAGATTAGCCGGTAGTTATTTTCTTAGGATTTTCAGGTAAAGGACAAGGTTCGGAGCTCATCGTCATTTATTAAAATTAAATGACTGGCGCGGTAAAAATTTGAGTTCCGCTGTTTAATTAAAATTCAAGATTGTCGAGACGTAGTTCCGCGGCTAGAGACCAGACCGCGTTACAGTGCATTTATTATGCATTTCGTAAAAGATATATTGTAATTCGAAAGCCTTGAGCAATAAGGGTTGCGAAAGGGTATGTGTATGTGTGTACAAATTTCAATGGAAATATGTATGTGCCTGAACCTAAATAAAAATTCTATAAACAGTCATGTTATATCTATCATTATTAAAATCGCCTGCTAAACAAAACAAAATGTTTTCGAGGGGTAGTTTTTACATAACAAAGATTTATTAATATAAGAACAAGTGCCATAATTAACAAAAAATTAGTTATATTATAATAATATTGATTGTCCAACCCAAATAAGTATATATTTTAATCCATTACTTACAGAAATGGTATATTAATAAATATAATTTTTAATTATTGACAATATTAAAGGGGTGTATGGCATATAATTTAGGGGTTATTTCGAATAACTCTGATGATCCATAATAGAATATAGTATCAAAACAAGATTTTTGCAGCAACAAAGTCCAAAATCTTAAACTATATATGTCGTATGCTGAAGCATTCTAGGTGTAGATTTTCTGAATTATGATATTCTAGAGGGTAATTTTTTTGCAACTCAAACTACTATTGTAATAAAGAATCAATTAGAACAATTTTGTGTAAAAACAAGAAATAAAATACAATGATACCTCTTAAAACAGTAAAAGAGTCAAAAATATAGAAGGGGTGATTTCACCCCTTAAATATGAACGATTGTCCAAAAAATAATTTTTTTTTTATATTCTGGGATCCTCTTTTCACCTGCAAAGTTACAAAAAAATCGGCGTCGGACACCAACCTAACTCCCCTTGTTAGTAAACTTATTCGTTGTCAAAGGGCCTAGCCGGGTAAGCATGTAAAATCTGCCCCCACATGTATCAAGTCCAAATTGGTAACATACATTGGCACCTATGAGTTACAAAATTTCTGCAAGTCTCAACCTTAAAAACGTATTTTTATAGGAGTTATGGAGGGGGAAAGAAAAATCAAAAAAGCAGTTTTTCTCATAAACGGATTAACCGATTTTTATGAAAAAAAAATATGTTATTTAGATCGATGAGAAGATTTAAAAAAAAATTGAAAAATTTTTTGGACGAAAATAACAGGTCTTAACAAATTTTTTAAGTTTCCAAACATTTTTTTTTGAGGTTATGTTTTATAGTGACACCCACCATTTTTTTCATAAAAATTCCTTGAGATGTGCTCTTTAACATAAATTTTTGTCAAATTTTTTTAAGTGGTGCAACATAGTGAAAAAAAAATAAAAATCCTACTCGGGACACTGTGTAACTATGTACCTTTATGGCATATTTTACTGGCTGGCTATTTCTTTCAGAAACAACCCTTTATCGTCCGTGTTTGGCTAGAAACGTTTTTGGAAAATCTAGAACTTATAAAATGTATACGTAATTATGTTATGTAGCCCCAAATTTTACCAACCCTTGCTAAAGGTTTTGCACCTGAGACACCAGCTTCTGTCACCTTTTCATACAATAGATCTGCAATGAGAAAGAAAAAACCATTAGAACTGATAGTATTATAGTTTTTTTTTTTTTTTTTTTTTTTTTTTCTTTTCAATACCTATATCTGCTATCTATCTATCTATAGACATAATAATTTACCTTCCATTAGTTTGCATTTTTCGGGCGATAATTCATCTCTTTCATCTTCTAAAGGTCGATTTTCTGGGTTACTATATTTTTCTTTCAGTAATTTTGATTTTTTCACGCATTTCTTTTTAAGTATAGGTGTTGTTCAAACTAGTTCTGCCAGTTCTCGAACAAATTTCGAATCATTTTTTCTTTTCATATTTTCCCATATATCAACGTGGACGTAGACATCTCCACCAAGATGAACCTTTTGAATTCAAAGTGCTTCTTAATAAGATTTTACAGGTATATAAGTTGTAATTCCAAATGAATCTGAATTTAAAGTTGTGTTATACCTCTCTTATACTTACTTGATCATCATCAGTTTCGATAAAGCAACGATAGGTTGAAATTCTACTTGCATGAGTGTGCACTGTGCACACGTCCTTTTGTTGATGTGGATGATTCAGAAGGACTTGTTTCTGATGGATTTAGGGACAATTTTTCAGGTGCAGCTAAACGTTTGATTGGTGCAGACCTCATACTATTCGATTCAGGTGCGGTTAAATTTGAATATGAAGAAACAGGCGAACGTCGATTAAAAATATTTGATTTAGCTTTGAATGAAATTCTGAAGTTCCGAGTGGAATAGTTGGCTTTAGAAATATTCACTATTTTTGGTCCTTTCACAACTTTTCCTTTATTTTGGATATTGTTTTCGCTTTGGACCGTTCCATCAGCTTTGAATACAAAAAAGTTTTCACCATTAGTTCAAGTAAATTCATGATAAAAATCTAAACAAACATCTCATTAGAAGATGTATCTATTACTTCAACTGTGCTTTTTTTAAAAAGATATATTTAAACTTTAAGAGTTCAAATATTTTTATGTGAGATATTTAAGAATAAGATTTTAAAGGAAAATTGGTTTATGAATTGCTGAATCATAAAAAATGTCCATATTTTTATATTTAATTGCACTGTATAAACAATTTGGGAATGAAAAAGATTTTAATTCAAATAAAAAAAAGAAAGTTTGGTGGAGTGGAACGAAAGGAAAAGATGACAATTTGTACAATGCTTACGTTCTTCTGCTTGATAGTAAGTATGATAATTCAAATTATAATTATTATTTATATGTCTGTAGTTAATATTTTGGTATTTCTATAATAGTTTTATCAATTCTATCACCACTATCACTTAAATCGAAGTCTGATTCTGTTCTAGTTAGTAATTTTGTCTGCTGAGTTGATAAAAATGAATATGAAGTACTTTTTTCTTTTTCTGCACCTCTTGTACAGGCATCTTCTTAAAATATTTGTAAGCATATTTAAGATACTTCTTAAGAATGAAAAACTCAATTTCAATTAATTTAGCAAAAAAATGCCAAATTTAAAAATCTTGCAATTAGGCTGACTTTTATATTTGAGAGGCTAGTCGTTGGTTTCGATTTGTTCGGATTCTTCATTATCAGATGAATCATTTCCAATCGGTTTACGGCTGTTCATTAACTTCTTCTTTTTTCTCATAATTTTGTCATTTTCATGTTTTCTTGACAACTCTGCTGGAGCCGGACTTTTCTTCTCAATGCGCTGCAGAAAAAGGAAAAAATAACTTAATACTTTATTTTATCTCTTCAATTAAAATATTACTGTTGTATCGAAATTATAATAATTATTAAAATAGAATTTTATTCCTCTTATTTTTACATTTTTTTTAATGATAACTCCACTATTTGACGAAAAACTCATATTGCGCTTATTCGGATATCTTACACGCTTTTCTTGTTTTTGTTTTAATATATCTGAATTACTAGCTAAAAATAAAAATATTAAGTTTTTTTACTGACAGTTTTCAGGTTAAAAATTCATGTATCCCCAGTAATCTATCAAAAAAATCTATTTAACAATAAATTGTGTAGTGCCTAATAATTGATAAAACTATTATAGAAATACCAAAATATTAACTACAGACATATAAATAATAATTATAATTTGAATTATCATACTTACTATCAAGCAGAAGAACGTAAGCATTGTACAAATTGTCATCTTTTCCTTTCGTTCCACTCCACCAAACTTTCTTTTTTTTATTTGAATTAAAATCTTTTTCATTCTTTGGATGGAAATTTTCGATGCTTTTCACTTGCACAATTTTCTCTGAACCATTAGTGAAATAAACTAACGCAACATTGATTTCACTCATTTTTCAATATTTTCGAGCAGATAATTTTCAAAAACACGGTAATCCTAACCATTTGTTTTCAAAAAACATCATTCATTTGTTTTGCTAGTCACATGTTTATATTAAATCGAAATGTGGTGGTGGAAATGTAGTTTTTTAGAATACTAACATAAATAAAAAAGTTACGTTTCTAAAAAAGGAAGAAAAACGTAAAAAACTGTGGATTGAGTTTGTGCTTCGTTTTATATAAATATAGTGATTAAGAAAAAAAATCCTAAAGTAAGTATAAAACGTTTAGTTTATTAGTTTTTTTCTCTCTTTGTATAAAATCGCTATTTATTTTGAAGTTTATTCATGCGATCGACCATTTAGAATAAAATAAACTACTCTGCTATTGCTTACAGAATTAATTTGATTGTGATTTCATAATTTGCAATTTATCATGGCTAACCGAAGACCGAAATCATATAAAAGTTATTTACAACCAGGGTCACAAAAAACCATTCCTTCATCTTCCTGGTATAGATATAAAAAACTTCATAAAGAAGAGGCAAGTGAATCAAAGTTTTATATTATTTCATTGTTATTTTTAACTTTTTAGAAAAAGACTATTTGAGCATTTTTATTAATTTCTATTAGGTTGCTGGATGTTCAGCTGCATTTTCTGATTATGATGTCAGAAATGTGACGGAAATGAACGATGAGTGTTTGAGTGAAGACAATTATGTAGAGGATTATCACGAAACAACTGATCAAGTTATGGTATAACCACTTCTTTTTTGAGGCACATAAAGCGTATGCTCGACAGCTAAATTTTTATTCATATAAATTAATTTATTTCATTTTAAGAATTGTAAGAAAATAAACGATTGTAAATATGTGAAATTATTAGGCGAAAGGCAGGTAGATTGACATGAGCAAAGCGTACATTTAATAATAACATTAGTATATTCCGTCAAAAACAATAATAAGAATCAATAATAGAGTTACATCAATAAAGTCATAAATTGACGAAAACCGTTACGCTTCAATCCTCGTCAAAATTAAATACAAGAATAAAACAAAAATCATCATATGGAATAATATTCGCTGCAAATGGACATCAAAATAATAGAGATGTTCAACTATACCAATTGAAAATCAATGAGAAAAGACAAGAAGATTCTCTCCTCAAATAGCGACAAAAATATACACAAATTTGAATACAATTATAAGACATAGCATAATAACAAGTTCGGTAATACGACATAATAATAGCACTCAGTCACTCACGAACCAAATCCTTTACATGATGAGAGAGATGGCGAAATCGAAGAAACACTGTGATCCTTAAATTGAAGAATGAAAACCAGAATCATCGTGTATAAGACCCAGACATCCTCGACACCAAACATGTCCTCGATCCAAGAGTAAGAGATCAACATGATTACATAAGAAATCCAAATACCAGAGAAAGATCACGAAATATAAAGTAGGATTCATCATTAGAGTATATAATTAGAAACAATCCAAAATAAACCGCCACGCTGCAACAGATGAAAAAGACACAATTCTTACTAGCACTATCACCTTTGGATTAATTAATGAAAAACAAGTTATCACTCTTCGAGTTAGCCAAATCCGTACCTTTGAGCTCTTTCGTCTTGGCGTCAAGCGTGGCGAACATCGTGGAAAATATGTTTCCACGTGAGAAATCAAAACGTTTCTGCCTCTTTCGGGCAGCTCGCACGCTTATCCCTACCGAGCTCGATTTGTCCCCTCGAATATCGATACGTAATCAATGATAGGTGATAGGCCAATAAGAGCCGTCGCTCTTTTCGCAAAGTTGTATTATACCGCGAATTACAAATACCTGTCACAATGGGCATAATTGATGATAACCTTGAAACGTTCTGGACTACCATGTTTGTAAGATTATTGCATTTCATTGAAAAATAACAAAGTTATGGTTCTATTTAATTTTCAAAAATTAGTTTTTCCACTAAAACTTTTCTAATATTCAAAATTCAAAGCTGACGTAACAAAAATAAAGATTCCTTGCGTTGAGACGAATCGATTGACCTATAAGATTAATAAACATTGAAAAAAAAATTTTATGTTTTTGTAGTTTTCAAAATTAATTCGTCAACAGTACCTTTTCAAATAATAAAAATTCAGAGCTGGTATTCTTGATATCAAAAAAATCTATTGATCCATAAAATATTAATGCGTTTCAATGAAAAATAAAAATAATTACTTATTGCTTCCTCTATGAGAAAGCAAATAAAATTTGCTTCAAAGAAGCATAGTGCTCATTAAATGAGCACAAAAATTGATACATCTTTACAGCTAGTTTATAATTATAAATGTTTAAATATAATGTCATAAACATTCACTTACCAAAAATTATATTTATAGACAAATATTGACAACGAATCAGTAACCACTGAAACCAATGAGCACATTAACAATGAATGGTGAAATGAATTAAATTTAATTAAAAATTAAAATTAAAAACAATGAATTAACAACTCAACGAAAGCAATGATCACCTTCAAAATGTCTTGGATTTCTTAGTTGACAATAACAATATGCAATATACTGAGGTAAATTCTAAATAAAAATTTTTAAACTCTCTCAGAACCGCACTATCCAAAGCAACCTCAATTTTACCGTCCCCTATTGCAAAAAGCCTAAAATGCTTCTTTAAGACCACCCATATTTAAAAGATCCCCACATTATTTCACCCCACGTAATTTTTAATATTTCAGAATGAAGTGAAGGATGATTTTTTCGTAGATGTATTGAATAACAATAATTTTTCGATGATGGAAGATTCAGAGACATTTGAAAGTATTGAATTTCTGGAAGAAAACAGTTTTTCATCTCTGGAAGACATGGTAAACCACGAAAAGATCAGGACTCCCATAAACGTTACAGTGAATAAAAGTCCGGGGGTGATACTTTTAATGATTTTGAAATATGCTATTATACATACTTTATCATTGACAGAGATCACCGAGTTATTTATGCTGATAAATTGTATTTTTTCATACCATATCTTGCCTAACACTAAATATTTGATTGATAAATTGTTTTATCCGAAAAATCGTATTGAAACTTCATGTGACGTGACCAAAGTGTGGTTCATATATAGGTGAATTCCAACGAAAAAACAAATTTTTAAAGTGTAATGTATGTAAAATAAAAATTAACGTAAAAGATTATAAGTATCAAGACTTTTTTGTGACAATGGACGTTTCTTCCCATTTGGCACACTTGATTGAGTCAAACAGCGAATATTATTGTTATGTTGTTAATGAAAGAATTCACCAAAAAAATGTTGTACGCAATATTTATGATGGAAAATTGTACCGTGAGTTCGTCAAAAATTTAAGTATGATTGATAAGCATAGATGTGCTAGTGTAAACTTCAACACCGACGGAGCTCCCTTATTTAAAAGTTCTAGTTATTCCATTTGGCCAATTTATTTAATGGTAAATGAATTACCGATAAATGTCAGATCAAAAGAACTATTATTAGTTGGTCTTTGGTTTGGCAAAGATAAGCCAAAGATGAACGTCTTTCTTGGACCTTTCGTAGAAAAGATGAATATTCTTTCAACGAAAGGAGTTGAGTGCAAAATAAGAGGCGAAAAAGTTTGCATTAAAATTTTTGTAAAAATATGTTGTTGATACAGTTGCCCGCGCTCCAGTTATGGGATTTGTGCAGTTTAATGGATCTTATGGATGTCATCAGTGTCTTCACCCAGGAGAGTGGGTTCAGAATAAAGGCATTAATACTCATTCAGGAAATATAAAATGCACTTTGCAGAATAACGTACCAGAGAGTAGAAACGATGAAAGCACTAAAAAACATATGAAATTGGCAGAAAATTCAAAGAAACCTGTTTTTGGAGTAAAAAATCCCTCTCACTTAATCAATTTAATTTTTTTTAATTTCATTTTTGGTTGTGTGCCCGACAGTATGCATTGCATTACAGGAGTGGCAAAACAGTTTGCTACAATGTACTTTGGGAATAAGCAGAAACGTGGACTCTTTCCTAGATCCATGATTTCTCAAATTGATAATGCCTTAAATAATATTAAATCACCTCATCAAATTGCTAGACTGACACGATCTTTTACGGAGAAAGCATTTTGGAAAGCACGCGAGTGGGAAAATTGGGTTCTATTCTATAGTATGCCTATTCTTCAGACTTTGTTGCCAACTAATCTTTTTTTGCACTGGGCTTTGTTTGTGGAAGCTATTTACCTTTTAATGAAAGACGAAATTACCATTGTTGAAATAGATCTGGCCGACAAGTTGCTTCACGAATTCGTTGCGAAAACGGAGACACTGTATTCCAAAACATCTATGACATTTAATGTACACTTACTTCTTCACCTAGCTAAAAGTGTTTATGATTGGGGCCCATTTTGGGCTCACAATGCATTTGACTTCGAATCAGGAAATGGATATTTGTTAAAGGATATCCACGCAGCGAAAGGCGTTCATCATCAAATTTTCCGGCAAATCAGTCTAAAATATAGTATGTTATTTTTGAAAGAAAACTTATATCAGCATTGTTCACATGCCGTTAAATATTATTGTGATCACGTTGGTAAGAAATTCATTTAAAAATCCCTACAAATCTTTGACATAAGATACTTTGGTCCAGCAAACTGTGTAGAAAAAATATGGATAGAAAAATTATCTCTCTCCGAACGTGCAGCTTCATACGGAAAGATTGTGAAAAATAATTGTTTATATATGTCATCAACAAAAAGTAACAAACTATCAGATAACTCTTGGGCACAGTTAACTAATAACTCCTATGTGAAATTAGTTAATTTTATAGCAGATTCAGTTACTAGAAAAGAGTATGTAATTGTTGAGAAAATTGAAATTACAGATTCCTTTGGCGATAACAGTAAAATGATTCAAAAAATCGTACAAATAGATAACGAAAAATCTGTTATACTTATCCACGAAGAGTCAAAAGTATGTGTTCACATGCTTCTAAATAATGGCAGTGAATACTTATGTACGGTTCCCAATTTGTACTCCTATTAATCTTGTTTATGTGCAATAATTTTAGAAGTCTTATAGTTTAATAAATAATGACAATGATCACGTATGTGCGATTTCCAATTTACATTTTATTTATTTCTAATATGTAATAATTTTTCAAGGAGAAAACTGGAGGGTCAAATTGCTCAGTTGAAAATGCCAAAAAATTGCCAAAAACATGAAATATCGAATAACTGTAGCAAATAAACTAGAGAGAGGGAAAAGTGCTGCCAAATCGCGATACGGTTACGGTTATCCATTTGAGAGTTACTAAAATTTCAATGCTTTTTATTAGATTATTTATTAAACTACGTGGTGAATAAATTTGATTTTCTTTCTAAAAATTTGTACTTTGAAGTAGCACAAATACTGACATTTTTTAAAATTCTCTACCAGAGCATTTAATTACTAAAAATGAAAATGTGGAGAGTACCTATGCATGCCTCATGAATTACATGTTAAAGTAGTCAACTTTGACATTAATTATCTCCGATTCGGTAAGGTTAAAAAATTTTTAATTAATTCAGCGTGTAAATCATCATTCTATTTAAGGGGTGAGTCTAGTAACTCCCGCCGAAAAAAACGCGATTTTCGTGAATTTTTCTTGGGATACTGGATAAAGGTTATCATATAAAAGTTTTTAGGCTTAGTAAATACACTCTTGAACTATATAAAAAAATTTTTTTTTTTATTTTGTACACTTTTACGACCACAAACGTCAGCCAAGCGCAACACCTCGAAAAGAAGGTAGGTCCGCCTTGTTGATAAAATCTCGGAGCAGAGTTGTCTGAAACAAAAAAATCAAAGTGCTTTAGATTCGGTAGGACAATGGCTATGTCCCCTGTGAAATTTATTCAATTATTTCAAAAAATAAAAAAATGGTGAAGAAAAAACGAAAAAACTTCGAAAAAACACAATTTTTTCGCCGATTTTCAAAAAAAAAAAATAGTAAAAATCAAAATTTTTGAAAAATTTTTTTAGGGGACATAGCGATAGGTGTAAAGAATATTTGGTTCAAATTTCATAAGGATCGGTCCAGTAGTTTCGAAAATTTTATCAACAAGGCGAGTAAAAACGTTGTTTCGAGAAAAACGCGTTTAAAGTTTTTTTTACAGAAAATTCGTAAAAAAATATTACTTACGCCTAGTAAGTAATATTTACGCTTACTTACTTACGCTTACTTACGCTTACGCTTACTTCCTGCACGTCGCCAGGATGCTGTTTGATATTTGACTTTTTTATCCATCGCGAGAATACGACAATGACGCGTCGCGAGATGTTACTCTTAACGCGGTCAGGCCGGTCAGAGCGCTCGAGGTACCTACCTTTGAAGCGCTCAAAAGTAATGTTAGAGTTCTCGGATCGTTCTAAAATTTTGACACAATATTTCTGAATATATTTACTTTCGAAATAAGTAAAAAAAAAATAGATTTTTCCAAAATGAGTTACTAGACTGACGCCTTAAATATAGCTCCTTTTTTAAAAATTTCTACATCGATTTTTTTATGTTTTATGTTTAAATAGAATATGCAGATATTCAGGTGGACTCTTAGAAGGCTCTCCTTCTAATAGTTGACCCTCAAGCGTTATGTCGAGTATTTGACTCTCCAGTTTTGTCCGTGTGTAAAAATCAATAAAACATGCAAACGTGAAAAATCGTATTTCTGTTAATTTATATATTTATTTAAACTTACACTTTTCCAAAAATTACTTACATTATTGTGAAACTTTAAGTATTTTGCATTTTTAAATGATGAAAAAATGAAATTATTAAATAATGAGAAAAATATATCGGAAACTATATCGGAAAAAACATCGGAAACGATTTCGAATCCGATCCCAAATTCCGACATAGTTTCCGATATATTTTCCCATATCATTTCCGATATACTTTCCGATATGCTTTCCGATAAACTTTCCGATATAATTTCCTACATAGATTACCATACACTTTCCGATTTCGTTTCCGATATAGGAATTTTTAATAGGGTATAGCGACAAGAGATAAATAAAAAGTTGGGGTACATTTATAAGAGAAAAGGTTAGCTCAGTTTTTCATACAATTAATGGTAGAGGGGTGGGGTTTCCAAAATTACAAAGCTCAAATTAAGTATAAATTTAAAAGATAATATACAATAATTTATTAAACAACATTATAAAGGCATTATGAATTAGAAAATGACATTATTCATTAAGCAACAGTTTACAATAATAACGGACAGAAAAGAGGATAATTTAGATTTAAGCGACTTTAGATTATTTATATCTATCGTAAGCAAGGGATAAGTAAAATAAAATAGTGAAAGGGAATTAATAAATTCAAGAAAGTTATTCATTTTTACACTGTTAAAGTAATTATATGGTAAGCAAGAAGTACGCAAAATATAAAAAGGGGTTTAACTAATTCAGGGGAATTATTCATGACAGCAAAGTTAAAATAATTCTTTTATACAAATAAATTCAGACATCAAATATATTATAAGAGGGGTTTACAATATAATTATTTCAGTAAATAAATAATAGGGGTATGGTAAGCAAAAGGGTAAGTAAAAGGGTAAGCAAAAGGGTAAGCAAGATCCAGGGAAATACATGTTTTAAAATCTAAAAATTAACATTTAAAATTAACAATTCGAAATCTCATTAAAATTTCAGGCTTTCGGCACTCCAGATTGTAAAAATAATTTAAATATACATTTTATAAATTAAAAACATCTACAAATAAATAAATAAGGAAATCAGTAATATATCAGTCAATTTAATCAAATATCGGTAGATATCAATATTAAATCAATATAAAATTAAATGATTTAGCAAAGGAGTTTATATAAAACTAGAAAAAGATAAAATAATCAAGAAAAACTATCAATTTAACAAAAATCGTGGCTAAACCATTATTAAGGAATCGAATCCTACCGCAGAAAATGATAAGATGCGATGAAAAACAAAATCAAACACTGACAAAAATAAACTATATTGAAAGCTGCGTGCTGTCGCGTCGAGTTCACAAGGTAAAGAGACCGAATCAAATTCGCACACTAGCTCGTTAGCTTGACGAAACTTGGGGAAATGAAAATTATGGAGAAGGGCTGATGCGCATAGTTCTTATTTCCATAACTTCTCACGATCAAGAGTAAGACAGCCGATAGTAGCTGCTTGTTGCCATTGGTTCACCTGATGTCCTTTCTTCTTCTTCCTCACTGCCCCTTATCAGTCGACGTTGACGAAGATAGAAGACTAAAGACTAAATACTAAAGACTAAAGACTAAAGACTAAAGACTCGGAACTCCTTTACATGAGATAGAGTGAGATGCGAGGATTATTCATGTCTTTCAGGGTCGGCTGTAGTTTTAAGGATCTGGTGGAGACCAGGGAATTCTTGCTTCGAACCGCAGATGGAAAATAGATCCTTTGATGCTCCAGATAAAAAAAATAAAGAAACGACATTAAAAGCCAAATACGTCTGCTCACAGACAAAGATAAACGACAAGAGATAACGATAAATTGCAGGTTAGATTACCTATTGTTGGCCATAGAATATTTTGGTAAAATAACCACGGGCAGACACACAAACACACAGAGAGAGACACACACAAAGACACATTCGTAAAAAAATGTTTTTCGAGTTCAGTGGGTCTCAAAACGTGGACATTTGACAAAAACTGGGGGTCAAATTTTACACAAATCTAATGCCTTCTCTGATGAGAATGTAACAAACAAAGATCGCCAAGTTAATTACTGATTGTCTTGAGAGAATTAAGAAAAGAAACTAATGAAGATCGCAAGAGGCACTTGCGATAATATTAAGATCGCAATAGTTAATAGGATGGTTAAAATTACTTTTCGTTTGGAATGAAATACCACATTGACTAGAATCATTAACAAGAACAAATGAAGTTTTTAGCGTAGAAAGACACATGAACGAAAATCAAAAACAGAAAAAATAATAATTCGCATAATAAGATGGCACATAATCGAAAATTACGAACAATATTAAGCAGCCTGAAAAACTTTTCGAACCATAAATAAAATAGAAGAGAGTTTGTATTCTAAAGTATGCGGTTGGAAGCAGTGCACTAATTGCGCAACATTGCATGCGAGATTTTTATTTTTTTTTAACATTGTTATCCGCCTTCAAAAAATTTTTTAAAAACATATGTTATGAAGGAAATTCTAAGGAATGTTTACGTAAAATATGAAAGTGGTCACTCGAGAACATAACCTAAAAAAAAATTTTGAAGAACCCAAACCTCATTAGTAACCACGATACTGTAACCACCACTTTTTTGAGTTCACGGTACATTCGCGTATCCTCGACAGGTTCTTTAGTTTGTTTTTTGAAGATTTTATTTTCTATTAATTATTGAGCCAAAAGATTTCAATAAATAGAAGTATTTAAAAGAGAGCCAGGCAGATTGAGAAAGAAACTAATCCCAAACACAATATAATGTCAAATAATAAATATAATTCGTCAACAAATGAGTCAAACGTCAAGTCAATTGGTAAATACAAAGCCATTAGATAACATTGAGACAATGAAAATTCAAATCTTTCGAAATATTTAGCACTATGTGATAACGACAAAGTATTCAAGAAAGTGATACACAATATTACATAAGAAATTGTACTAAATAAAATCAAATCGAAACATCAACCAAAAGGCATAAAAATATGACATAATATACATCTAGACATCAAACACAAGAGCAATACATATAATCATCTATACAAACGTTAGGTTTGGCGGACGCTGTAGGGTAACAGAGACTCAGAATTCTTGGAGAGAATTATGCGATTCGCGGTAAGAGAGTTGCTCGGGATCGATTGAAAAACGAATCCAAATGAAGCAGCGCAACAACTACTCCCTATTTCCCAAAGATCTCCATCTCCCGTTGTCCAACAGAATATCGTGATAAATAAGAAACAAGGGCTAAAAGCCAAAAACAAACCTCCCAAGAAAAGAGCCTAAAGATTACAACCGCCACGCTAGAAAATATCAAGAAAACACACACTTAGCACACAAAAATCACCTTTTTAGATTACAGCACAAATTTATCAAGAAACTCGGAAATAATACCTCTCAGTTCTATTCGTTGAGTGCGAGAGCGTGGCGCGAAATTATGCCTACTGATCAGGCTGAGAATCAATTTCGTTCTGATTCTTCAGGTAATCTTCGCTCGATCGACTCCTCGCTTTTCTCCACTTTTCCAACAATATATTAAGTGTGCGTAAGGTGATTGGCGGCTATTACACTCAACACCCATTCGTCAATAATAAAATGAGTTTAGAAACGCGTAACTCATAATTACCGCCTCATTATCCCCCTTGCGTGGGGCATCATTTATTAGGACGCACGCAAATATAAACATTTCAACTCATTTTATAAAACAAATTCGCAGTCAACTCACACAGACAAATAGCGCACATATACATACATTCCAATTCAAAATGACTTAAAATAGCAAAAGCAAAAGACAAGGGGCAAATCCATTCTTATGTCAATAATTTGGAATTACACATCATATGAATAAGCAACTTTATTTTAGAACGACCTAAACCCGATGCCTCGATTCATTATTATCCCAAACAACAACAATCCCGGCATCATAATACTCGCGATTCCGTTGTGGGAAATTCGAATAAATGGCAAAAACATTTGTACATAGTTTAGGACAAAGAATTCCCACTCCTCATCACCTAAACTCATAAGTAAAAACGCGATCGACGGAACGTTCTCCAAAAAACTATAAAATCTGGATTTTATGACCCGATGATTTTAATTTAAATTCCATAAATTGTTGGGGACTCTGACATTTATTTTCTTTTACAAATTCTACCTTTTCTATTAGATTTTAATGGCAGCTTTCCAGTCGTTACCGACAATAACATCAACTGTATTATTGTTGACTTTATCGGGATCCAAGTCAGCTGATATTATAAACCGACAGCTAACTAACTTTTCAAAATTTAAACGACCATCTGACAATTTAATAAATCGAATAAGTTTTTCCTTGGTTAGATCTTTTTTCAATTTAAAGGGAGAAATTAAATCATGCATAATATTTATCTTCCCTTCATTATACATACACAGTGTGTCCCAAAAATAACCGAACTTTATATTTATATCATACAACATGCAGCGCCATCTATTAAAAACTTACAGCATAAAAAAGATACATTCATCCTCTTTCAAACGCACCTAATTTCATTTAAATTGGATGACAGATGTTAAAGTTACAGCCATTTCAATACAAGAAAAAGTGTGCTAATGTTACAAAACAAAAATGGAACAAAGAGCAAATATAAAATTTTGTGTTAAACTTGAAAAAAAATTCGCTGAGACATACGAATTGATGAAAAAGGTTTATAGTGATGATTGTATGAGTCGTACTCAAGTTTATACGTGGTCTACACGATTTAAAAATGGTCGTGAGGATTTAAATGACGACCTAAGGCCAGGTCGTTCAGAAGCTAGTAATCGTGTTGAATTTGTGGAAAAAGTCCGTGAAATCATTGGTATCGATGCAAATTTTACTACGAGAATGTTGGCTGAGGAATTAAATACGAGTAAAAACACTATTTGGAGAATTTTAACTGAAGATTTGGGTAAAAGAAAGATCTGTGCGCGTTTTGTTCCACATGAATTAAATGAAGACCAAAAAATCGCTCGTGTGGAGCATTGCAAAGACATTGTTGAAACTTCTGAAAACGATCCAGACTTTCTTGATTCGATCATAACTGGTGATGAGACATGGTGCTTTAAATATGACCCTGAAACTAAGCGTCAATCTGCTGAATGGAAGACCAAAGGCGAGCCAAAACCAAAAAAATTGCGTTTTCAGAAGTCTCGAATCAAGACAATGTTGATTACTTTTTATGATTCAAAGGGTATTGTCCACAAGGAATTTGTTCCAGAAGGTCGAACTGTTAATGGAGAATACTATTTAGGTGTTTTACATCGTTTGTGGAAAAGAATTGGTCGTGTTAGACCTGAATATCCAGCAGGAAAACAGCTGTTTTTATTGCACGATAATGCACCACCTCACAAGACCAAAAAAGTGAACGAATTTTTTATGAAAAAACGGATTTCTCTCATCAACCACCCTCCGTATTCACCTGATCTATCACCATGTGACTATTTTCTATTTCCAAAATTGAAAACCAAGATGAAAGGAGCATTTTATGATGATAACACAGCCATTCAAGCAGCCGGAACAGAGGTGCTGAAGAACATTTCTATCAATGACATAAGAAAATCTATGCATGCGTTGGTTGATCGTTCCAAACGTTGTATTCAGTCTAATGGAACCTATTTTGAATAAATAATAACTTTCAAAGGTAATATAATGTGTATTTTATTCTGTATCCAAAAAGTTCGGTTATTTTTGGGACACACTGTGTATAAAAACCCTTTTCCAATAAAATATCATTTATCAATCCTCAATATTAAGTTTCTCAATTTCAAACCCAGTCAATACAATTTTATCATTTTGAGACAAAAGTTCATCACCCCCCTTTCGTTTAATAGCAGAGTGATGACTATTTAATTGAAATGAGAAAAAAATCCTGTGCAACCATGTTATCATTTCTTTCCGAGTTCTTAGGCTTTTCGGAGATCGACCCGTCGTACGAGAGAAGCGATTCGGGTACCGGAATTCCTTCACCCAACACAAACAAATGGTTATTATTGTTTTGAAAGATTAAATCAAGAAAAGACAAAGCTCGCGAAATTTGGTTAAAGTCAGCATAATCTACAGCCGCCATCGATTCTCGGATTAGAATAGGCATTTGTTGGATTATGTTAAAATGAATTTCGTAATTCTCTATTTCTGGAAATAAATACCGAAACTCACTTAACTTTTCGACAAACTCGGAAATAATACCTCTCAGTTCTATTCGTTGAGTGCGAGAGCGTGGCGCGAAATTATGCCTACTGATCAGGCTGAGAATCAATTTTGTTCTGATTCTTCAGGTAATCTTCGCTCGATCGACTCCTCGCTTTTCCCCACTTTTCCAACAATATATTAAGTGTACGTACGGTGATTGGTGGCTATTACACTCAACACCCATTCGTCAATAATAAAATGAGTTTAGAAACGCGTAACTCATAATTACCGCCTCAATACATATTTTTTTCATCAAAATCGGTTTTGCCATTTTCGAGAAAAATCACTTTTTTTGATTTTTTTCCCCCTCCATATCTCCCACAAAAATAGGATTTTGAAGTTGAAACTTGGTGGACTTTCAAAACTTATGGATATGAACTTATGACATTAATTTCAGCTTTATACATGCGGGGGCAGATTTCACATGCTTATTCCGCTAGGCCCTTACTGCTGAAGTCAAAGGGAAACAATAGTCAAGAAGATAACGCTGCTTCCCGTTCAAACCGTTAGATTGTGATTAATTTGTTTTTTTAATTTCGAGAAAATGTAGTAATTCTGAATTAACATTAATTATTCTTTCAGATCCTACTGAAGACATAAAGTGGTTGGAAATAAATAACATTCCTGAAGGTAAATTGCTTGAAAAATGTGAAATAACATTCAATGAAAGGCGAAATCTTTTGAAACTCAAAGGCGAATCTGTTTCTCAGTAGCTGTCACATTTCCTACTCCTCCGTCTCGACGAAGAACAAAAACTGATGACTTTGAATGAACTGATATTTTCGTGAATAATAATGGATTTTGATATATCCATTTCCGCTTTTCGAAGGCACATCAGACGATATTAAAAAAAGTCTAAAGATGAAAAATTTTTCTTTTTGAACGCCCTATAGGATCCGCATAACAACTTTTTGAATTTCCTTAAAAAATCGAAAATTCAAATTTTGAGCCAAAAAACGCGAGATGCAGAGAAAATGATGAAAAACATAATTATTAGCCTTAAAAAGATCTACAAGTTCTCCTTTGGCCATTTTTCAATAGGATGAGTAGTTTTCGTTTTAATAGTGAAAAATATTGTTAAACAGA
>CAJFCO010018373.1:41763-54294 GCA_904066015.1 Synergus gifuensis | reverse complement strand
TTTTGCATTCAAAGCTGTAATTTAATTTACTTTAAATTTAATTTAATTAAATTTTAAGAAATATATAAAAATATAAATTACAAATATAAAAAAATAAATAAAAATTAAAAAATATAAATTATATATACAAAATATATAATTTAATTAAATTAAAAAAAAACATATAGGTTCAAGTGTCCTGTAAAGCGCAAGCTTCACGAAGGGCACAAAAGCGCGCGAAGCGCGACGTGTACATATTTCGGAGCGCGAAGCGCGACGATTGAACTATATTCGACCACCCTCGCGCCGTAGGCGCACTCATTTTTACGAGCGAAGCGCGCGATGAGAATGTGCCCGCGAAGCGAGCAGATTTTTTCAGATACTAATGACTTTAATCGTTTACATTCTAAGGAAAAACATTGTCTTTTCCAAAAGTGTCCGTTACTAGAAAATCACTTAATTAATTCTAAATATATTCAATTGATGTGAAGAATCGCAATATTCAGCAGATTTATTTATTAATGGATGCCACGTACAAAGAACAAAGAGCAGTTATTACCCATATAGAAAGAAACCTACCGATTCTTCTCACTAACTGGCCATTTTTGAATGAACCTGAGTATCTGATAAGGCACAGTTCTACTTTATTTGGTAAAGATATTTACGAGACGTGGAAGGCGTGCGTCAATGAAAAAGCTAAGCCCATCAGGCTCTATTTGAAGAAGACTGTCGCACCTGGAGATACAGATTCAGCCATCAACTGCATACTTAAGGAAGTTAAAAATGCAACGGCAGTTATTAAAAATGCCGTGCCAAAAGTGATCGCAATTTTTCCATTGCTTGTAAAGCATTTTAAGGAGACACAAGAATTGCTTTTTAAAATAATTCCCGTAAGTAGCTTAAGTTCATACAATAAATATTAAGAAAAGTCTGTAATTAGAAGGTGAATAGAAATATATAATATTTTCTTTTTCAGGTTGAAACAACAGATACGGATACGGCTGAAAACGCTGAGTCAAATTATCCTCTTCTTGTCATTAGAGGTATAAAATTTTATTATAATACTTTTAGGGAAATCTTTATATGGTGAGACGGCTACTTGTACTGTTATCATTGAAAGAAAGATAATGATTTTTTGTTGCAATGCTCTGGAAGGATTCCGTATATTAATTTTATGTTATTATATTTTTGGGTTTTCTTATCCGAAAGATGTAGAAAATACTATCGAATTCATACAGAGGAAATATTTATTAAATGTTTTAAGAAATTCTTAATTTGTTTTGTTCCCATTTTTTGCAGATGTTTGATTTATCGAAAATTGTATATAAATGTTTATTTCAGAATTTTACTGCAAATCAACTCTCCGGTGGGAGATAAGAGGAAGCCAAAATCGAACCGTCGCAGTAAAACATATAGCTCAAAAATATTCAATTTTGCGAAGCAACTAAGCACATTCACAGAAAAATTCAGCGTCGATCCCAAATAATGAAATTACATTTATATAGTTTTCAGACTTTTTACTTAAATTTTAATACGTTCTCTTAAGTTCTCTTAATTAACAAAAGTTTTGTGTTCTTACAATAAATTTTATTTCATAATTTAAAAAATTTGTGGATTGTTTTGATATTCAATTTTCAAATTATTTCGCACGATTATTTGAATTAGTAGAATTTTCTAATAATTTGAATTGTTAACTGAGAAATTCACTAAGAATTAATAAATTTCTACTAATTCATCATACAGGTGAATTATTAAAAATTCAATAAACTAACGTAAGAATTCAATTACTAATTCAAGTTAGTAGAAATTTCTGCTAATAATTATATAAAATTTATAATACATGTAATTTCACAATACATGTAATATAATTTTACAATAAATGTATTGTGGTGCAGATTTTTTGGATGTTGTGAAACTACAATACGTTTGTTGTAATTCAATAATACTGTATTGTGAAGGTACAATTTCATGTATTGTAAAATTACATTACGTATTGGTAATAAACTTCCATTACATTTGTTGTGAAATCACAACAGAAATTTCTAACAGTTTTGTGAAAAGATAAGAACTCAAAAATGATCAAAAGTTGATGAATGGTATGAGTATCATTTACCGTAGCCATCGAAAACATTTAGGGAGACTTCATGTATATAATTACATTTTCCTCTACTGATATATAAGACAAATCAAATTATTTCTCATGAATTTTATATTTTTTGAGACAAATTTTTAAGCTATCAATCATAAGTTCAAAAATAATTCACTGTGTATTAAATACATGTCCCTAAACTTGGCGCCGCACACGTGGAGACATCTCAAAAAGGTATATTTCGAGTATTTGAGAGTATTTTGCTAAGACATACGATGATGCGACTTGATTTCTTTTATGGAGGTATTGTATTGTAATAAGATGAAGAAGTTAGACAAGTTTTATAAAAAATACCACTTAGTTTAGTTGAACGCACCCAAACTTCTTGTTAACAAATTTTAATATTGTAGTACCATACGCAAATTTTATTTTCTGTTTTAGGTACGTAGAATTCATTGGCCTATTACATATATTGTCGTGAGAAGAAAATTGCAGTTATTCTTCAAGACATTAGTAGGTAAGAGCCAAATAGTAATATTTACTTGCGGATGAAAATTGAGTTGGCAATCAGAGCATAGAAAAATTCCCTACCAAGGAAAGTAATGTTGAATTTCATCGTTCAGATAAAAATTGTAGTAATACGGTCGGTATTAGATTTTCCTATACATATTTACTTTACAAGGGAGTTCGTTAGAACTTATTTCTGAACTAATTCTTATTTCTGATAAAATTTTCTCTTAAATCAGAGAATTTGATTATAATTTGATTATGGATTCCGCGAAAAAACTTACTAAATAGAAAAATAATTCGATAGAAATTTAATATATTTTTACAGAAAAGAATATGCAAATGTGGAGTATATAGTCTTCAAAATCAATAAAGAACACCTCTAGAATTAACCCAGAGGAATAAAAGAATATTTATCGTTTGCGTGCAAATTATAATGCAACATTTCTAAAAATAGAAAGGTCATAATCGTCCACAAGCGTTCTTTCGACCGTACGCATTTTCAATGGTTAATTAGCATTTTCCGAGCATGCACACGGTACTTACAGAAAAAGCTCTATGTAGCAATTGATATTCATGAACTAATTTGTATTGACCATCCCCTTGCCTTTTTTCGCACGCGATCCTGCATTCCTATACCGCTTGTGCCACCTTTTATTTAAGCTGGATTTTCATTGGCCGGACAATCTTAACGTCGATCTTCGCCTCGGAAATCAAGAGACACCAACAAGAACGAACTTTCAGTCATTCTTAAGTGGCTGGTGTTAAATAGAGTATTTGCATCTATGTATGAGGCAGAGGTTTGGTTTTGTCGAGGCATGTGGACGTTGAAAGGGGTTGTATGAAAACGGAGATTAACATAACTGCGTGTGTCGCATGGGTATTTGAGCTTTAAGAGCTTCATACTTTGCAGAATACATAATGAGCATGAAATTCTAAAGAAAATTCTACGTCTTTATAGAATGAGAATTCTAAAGAAAATTCTCGAGAATATTTGCTGTGAATCTTCCTTTAAGAACATAGCACATTTTCTTTTTCTTTTTCATGAAAACATGGAAAGAAATCTGTTTCGAGTATTGCATCGGGCGCTATTACTGTTTTGACAAGCGAGTGTTCGATGCGAAGAATGTAAAGTAAGATTGCAATCATCGGTCGGTAACCGTGCTACCTTAGTATCAAAGCGTCCTAACCGACAAGGGCGTGCGCACCGACGCGCTGAACGCATCTATACTTTCGTGCTGAAAACGCACGGAGTAGTCCGTGCGAAAATCGGGTCCAGAGCGTTTTGAAGATTTTCGAACTGCGCATGCTCGTAGTTACCTAGGCAACAAACGAACACGTGAACAGCTGTTGTCTACAGTCAATGGTAATCGCAATCATGCGCAGACCGAAAATCTTCAAAACGTTCGGAATCCGTACTATTTTCGCACGGACTACTCCGTGCGTTTTCGGCACAGAGGTATTGGTAGTTCAGTGTATCGGTGTGCATGCTTTTATCGCATTGTTCTTCGGCGTTATTCAGACTAGGGATTCCTATACCGGAATTGCACGAATTGAGGCGATCTTTGTATGGCATATATGCGCTGCTCTTTCCACATGGTATGTTCCCGTACGATATTCGTAACAGATTTCTTTCCGTGTATTAATTAATTTTTCATTACAAATATTATTGTTGCACATTCAAAAAAATGCGCGATTTCTATTACTTCTAAAGTCGCAATTAAATGCCGTTTGGATCTTTTCAAAATGAAAAGTATCTAAATGTCCAAACAACGAGGGGCTATTTCAGAATACATAAGGTTCAAATCGATTTTGATCGAACTGTTAATTCAAATTGTAACGGGCAGTATTGTCGCCCGTTACATACACAGAGAAAATCTTTGGTGAGCTTGTTACCCAATGTTGATAGCGCAGCGTCACCTGGCGTTACTAATACTTTGGTGCTACGGCGCGCTCAACATTTGGGCGGCCATATGCCCCAATCCTATCTTACCCACGCGTTGGTGCTGCAGCACACCCGGTTTGGGACACTTGCTCGCCCAAACTGGAAAGGAAGCTATTCCAATTTGTGGTAGCGATGCGATTCGCGCATTTGCTGCTGCATCTATACATGTTGGGCGCGCAGCTCACCCAATCTTTTCTTAGTGTATATATATATTTCTCTCATTGCTAGCGCGTCATCGATCGATACGAGGTGAGAGCTCGCTGGCTGGCTATCCACCACTTTCGTGATCCGACAGCGCGCTTATAAGACGCTCGCAGTCACCGATTCAGCCCAGTTCGCCGGGGAGTAGCTCAGACTACACTCGGTGAACTGATTGGTCCCTCTACTAGCGGGTGCAACCATAGTAGAGCAACTGGGATCGACTTGGACATCTTTTTTAGGTTGAGTCTACTAAGTGTGCGACTGGCAGGCGCCACTACAGGGCGCAACCATAGCCACCTATCCTGGACAGACCTGGGGCAAGCCCGTCGACACCGACTGACTAGACTGTACCTGCCGTAACGAAGTCACAATAGACAGCCGATGCGTCTCCCCCCCTCTCTCACACCATACCGAACCGTTCACCGGTCCGAGAGAGGCGGGCTCAGGAGACGATGCTCGCCTCGTCCGTCGATGACCGTCAGTTTACACTATGCTTTACACCGCTTATATTGTTCGCAGGTACCAACATAAAACCCCCGCTCACTCCGGCACTCTTTCTCACATACGTGCCACACTTTGTTTATTAAACTTTAGTTTTTGATTTCTTTTGCCCCTAAAATTGACCCTGGCTCGACTGAAGCGTCTGGTAGGGCAAATAAGGGAGGCTTCACCCCCTCCAAGCAAATACACACCGTTACTTGGTAGAAAACGTATCATTACATGGCGCCTGAACAGGGATGCCAAGAAAACGTATATCATTACAAAATTGTAGAATTAAAATTCCAGAATTCTGAATCCTAGAAGTTCACAACACAGAGACTACATTTTTAAATGAGGGCAAAGCTAAAGTTTAAGTACAAATTCAAATATCACTGGACTAGAAATGCTGGGGGAAAGTAGAGTTGGACATTCCTTGAGAGGGAACAGTATAAAAGGAGATAGATCTGTCATTCGTACAGAGGAGGAAATATTCGCTCCCTTGAGGAGATCATTAAAAAGTATCTTTATCTGGGGTAAAGACCTTACCTTTTCCGGGTCGGGAGCGAAAAGTCAATCGCCCAATGCTGTGTATGGAGCAGTCTGAATAAATATAAAGTATTTTTGAAGAACAAGAATTTACCAGAGCGCATTCTCCCCTAGTCCTATATCAAATTCTATTCTCCGCCCTATATCAAAGAACATATGCATATATGTGAGGCGCATGAATATTACCCAAATATCATTTAACCTAAGTTTCATTTAGTTGAAAATAAAGTTATCGTACACCTATTTACCTTAATTTTTATTTATTTCAATTGTCAACTGACATAATCTCTATTTGTTCTAAATGCTTTTTACAATATTTTTTACTATATCGAATTGTTATTTGGCACAATTTCCACATTTCAGAACTTCCATTTGGCATAATATGAATTTTGCCTAATTTTCATGTAATCTAATTCTTATTTTTCCGAATTGTTACTTGGCATAAGCTTCATTTCATCTAATAGCCAAATAACCTACTTTTGATTTGCACAAATTCGCATTTTTCATATTTTTCGTTTATTCGAATTATTATTCGGCATAATTTTGATATTCCTGAATAAGCATATAACCTAATATTCATTCACTCGAATCGCCATTTGTCCTAATTCTCACCTTTTTGAATCTTCATGTGTCCGAAATTCCATTTGGCATACTGCCAATCCGGCATAACAATAATGGCGCGAAATTAAAAAATAGCCAATCAGAATTTTTCATTCGAATTTGAAATCATTCTAATTGGCTATTTTTGAATTTCGCGCCATTATTGTTATGCCGGATAGGTAGTATGCCAAATGGAATTTCGGACACATGAAGATTCGAAAGAGTGGAATCAGGACAAATGGCGATTCGAATGAATGAATATTAGGTTATATGCTTATTCGGGAATATCAAAATTATGCCGATAAATAATTCGAATAAACGAAAAATATGAAAAATGCGAATTCGTGCAAATCAAAAGTAGGTTATTTGGCTATTAGATGAAATGAAAATTATGCCAAGTAACAATTCGGAAAAATAGGAATTAGATTACATGAAAATTATGCAAAATTAATATTATGCCAAATGGAAGTTCTGAAATGTGGAAATAATGCCAAATAACAATTCGATACAGTAAAAAATATTGTAAAAAGCATTTAGAACAAATAGAGATTATTTGAGTTGACAATATGGATAAATAAAAATTAAGGTAAATAGGTGTTCGATAACTTTATTTTCGATTAATTGAAATTTTGGGTAAATGAAATTTGGGTAATATTCATGCGTCTCCACATATGTAATACGTCACGCGATTTTCGTTTGTTTAAATCAGTGTATCCTTTTCAACTTCACGTCCACTGATCTCTAATAACTGGATAGCGGATGGAACACAATTTTTGTGACTAATAGAACGCCATTTTGTTAGGACCTTACCTCGGTTCGGGAAACTTCGTGGCTTGTTTCGGCAGCATTCGGTTCTTCGCGCTAAAATTTAAATTACGAAAGTTACATTGATTCTCAAATTCAATAATTTATAGAGTCGCTCAGGGTTAGTATTACAGGAAATCTGAAGAAAACAATATGCATGTATGAAGTGCATTAATTGTCTGTCATATTTAAGGCAGTATCCGTATCCAATGATAAAGGATTGTAATTAATATTTGGTCCACCTGTTATCTTAACAATTGATCTTGATTTTGCCAATTTATCATCATGTGAAGTCATAGTCGATGAATTTTCATTGGAATGTGCATTCACGGTCTCAGAATTTTCAGCAGAAGTATCACAATTCTGAATTGCACCCGCAGTGGGGATATTAGAATCTTGAACTGAAGTTATCAATAGGAAAATGGTTATAAAACTAATCCCAGTAGTTAAAAAATGTACTCACAGGACGAAAAATAATTTTCAAGAATTTCAGGTATTAATTTCTAACTAAAATCTATAGTGATTTTCATCAATTGAAATATTTATCCACAAGAAAGGAGCAGCAAGTTAATTGAGGGATGAAAAAGTAAGTTGTTTGCATAAATATTTTGTTTTCTTACTCAATTTTTTATGTTTTAATGGTCCACAATCGCAGTAAACGCATTTAAGTCCACCTTCAGGGAGCCATTCATATTAAAGGCAATATTCTGGGTATGTTGTGCAGTAATTCCTTTTAACACCTCGGCAATCTACACCGCGGATACTCATTTTGTCTGTAATTTTGTTAAAGAGGAAAAGTCCGTTGAAATGCAAGCATTGGCCATAAGAAATTTAAACAGAAATACTATGTTGCTTATACGAGTATGAAACACTCGCAATTGTGTAAGAAAAAAAATTAATGTAAGCCTCCAAAACTCTGTTTCACAATCATGTAAGTATCCCCTTCCTATACGTGGCTGTGATAGACATTGTGTGAGACAAGATTAAAGAATCTGTGTTTGACAAAATTGTTGTCGATAATCACTTTGTTTGCCATAAGTCTTACATTGTGTTCTACTGTTCTCACTGATTTAGAAACGAAAATATAAGAATCATTCTGGCAGATGATACTGTATAATTCATTAAACTGTGGTAAACAGGCTTCAGAATTAAATCCTATCGAGATGTAAAATTTCCGAGCAACGTATTTTGTACCATTGTATCGCACCCAAGGAACTTTATAAAGTATATGGTCGTGAGGAAATAGTTGATGAAATTCTATTGTCTCTGTTAAAACACTTTTACGTGGTCCAGATGTAGTTTCCTTCATCAGAGAGAACATCATTTGACATGTTTGATTTAGTTGATGCCAGTTTACCTGTGTGAAAGGAAGATTCTTAAAATTACGTATGAACTGCGTTTTCCTCTTGAAAAGCGAATGTTTGCCTTCGATTCGCATGCACCAAAAGTGCACAAGTGGTCCAAATATTGATAAAAATCTGGAATAATGAGTTGAAGTATGTTGTTTCGGTATCAAGTTTTTTCCTTCTACAGCTTCGATATCTTCACCGTCAACTTCATCTACAGCACCGTTATTGACAGGATCAGTTTCAACATTATCAATTTCCATAGTATCATTCTCCACAGCAACAGCAACATCAACCTCGATGTCGTTGAGCGAAGCATCATTATGAAAAGCAACGATATCGGCATCATTGTCCTCGTTAACAAAGTCTGCGTAAAGCCTTCGAAAATCGCTGAGATACTCTGCCACACATCTCCCTAGGTAATCGAACATATCTTTACTTATAGAATGGCTTAAAGCAATACACGATAGTTCCAGCATCTTTGTGTAATTGAACGAGAATTCACAATCTTCTTCTAGATGCCAAAAGCCATGTTCGGGATGCACTTTGATGAAAGTTCCCTGTAAGGTGTTGTAATTTGATTACAGAAGATTTAGATGGCAATTCGGAATATCCATAATCAAAATCCTGAATTCGAGCATTGAGTTCCTCTAGAGAAATCTTGATCTGTTCAAAGTACACTTTGCGCAAATATTATTGAAGTGTTCTTGGCATTACTCCTTTTAACAAATCATGCATAAGATCTGCTGGTATTCCCGTTACAGCACTAAAACCGATCAATTCATTAAGAATACTATTTCTGTTTATACCGTAGAGTTTGCTCAATCTTTTCTTCTCATCTCTAATAGCTTTTTCCACTTCTCGAACTTGTCGCATGTAAGCTTCTTCTGTCCGTACAAGATGCAAGTTTTCCCTCGTCCAAGTTCTAACTTGTTTTAAATTAGCCATAGAAAATAATAATAATAATAAAATAAATAATACAAAATAAATCCACTGTCGCAGTGAATCCTTCCTTCAATCCGGCAACTTGGTGTTGTCCAAGATTATCAGCAATGAGTGCAAATAATGTTCCACGAACTATTTCCCCATATTGACCTAAATATACCATCCAGCAATCTCTGTAAGTCCTGCACGATAGGTTTTAAAACTTCGTCCATTCCAAACTTTGCAATATCTTCACTTTTCATTATTCCAGCTACATTAATAAATTTCAAATTCCTGCGATACTTAGGATGAACATTTGCAAGAATCCAATATATAAAACCTAGATTGTGTTTAGGAGTTGCTTTAGAACCTATCGGATTGCACATTTGAGCTTCGTCGAAGCCGATAATGATTCGAAATCCATTTGGAAATTGAATAAAATATGGATGATTAAAAAAGTGCTGTCCATCTACATCCGGGGTAAGAATATCATCTTGCACTACGTGCTGTTGAAGAATATCCCAAAAATCTTGGTGTTTGAGCCATTCTTGTAAGACGTCACATATAGAAATGACCAACATTTCATTAGATTGTACGTTGGCCGATCGCTGCCATTAACACCAGTGCCGTATTTTACAAACCCTCTGCCAAGTTCATATCTCTGAGTCTGAACCATTGAAAATTCTTCCATAAAGTACTGGTCTTGTAGATGTTTGTTGTGTAATCCTTGAATTTCATGCAGAACCAAAATTTTCTCAACGTGATAAAGAGAACTTGGCACGTAAACAACGATTTTTCGAACGGTTCTCAACACATTATCGATATTCGATTACGTGATATTCGAAGTGGCTCTCAATTGTAGTATAAAAAGACCTATGGCTCTTTTCTGAACATTATCAGCTTCATCCATCTCGTCATCTACGTCTTAAAATTCTTCTTCCGGTTCTTCATCAGTATCCTCAATGTAAAAATCAATATCTTCTCCGTTTCCTGAAACTTCGTCTTCATAAAAATGGTCATCAACGTTTTCCATTTGCAGCAAAAGTCATTCACGATCTCAATCTCAAGCGAAAATCGTATCCCTTCATAATATGAAATTGTATATTATTATATTATTATTAAACAGAATTTCTAAACCCATATATTATAAGGATTTAGAAATTCTATAATTTGAAATTGTTCCAAAGTTAAAGAAGATATTAAAGTAAAAAAATTTTTAAAATAAATCAAATTAATAAGAGAAAGAATTATGTAAAACACTGGTATGTTAGATTGGGGAAAAATTGGAAGAATAAAATCTTTTGAAAAAATCAGAAAATGTCAAGAACGCTTAAAAATTGTCAGGGTGTCTATTAAATTTTGCTCACGAAATTTCCAAACATTTTCAGCTGTTTCCTGCATTTTTCTCGCTTATAAATTTAAGGTCCCTCTTATGATAGAATCACCATAACATGTCTAGAGTATTTTTTCTTGTGCGAAAATTACTGTTCGATATTTAAGGGTAGTTTTCAGAGATAGGGGTTGATTTTAGGAAATTGAGTTTTGCGTAATTCAAAAGCCCGCAAATAGCCCGAAATTGTAGAGTATTTCTCCTTGCTCACAAATTATTTTTCGAAATTGAAGGGTGGTAGTCAGAAATAGGGGTTGATTTTGGGCAATTTATTTTTGCGTAATTCAAAAGCTCGAAAATAGCCCGAAATTGTAGAGTATTTTTTCTTGTTCAAAAATGTTTTTTCAAAATTGAGGGGTGGTTTTCAGAGATAGGGTTAGATTTTGGGAAATTTATTTTTGTTTATTTTGAAAACCGGACAATAGCCCGAAATTTTAGTGTTCTTTTTTTGCAAAGATTATTTTTCGATATTGAGGGGTAGTTTTCAGAGTTAGGGGTTGATTTTGGAAATTTATTGTAGCATATTTCAAAAGCACGAAAATAGCCCGAAGTTTTAGAGTATTTTTTCTCGTTCAAAAATTATTTTTCGAAATTGAGGAGTAGTTTTCATAGATAGGGGTTGAGTTTGGGAAATTGATTTCTGCGTATTTCAAAAGACCGAAAATAGCCCGAAATTGTAGTGTTTTTTTTGTGCAAAAATTATTTTTCAAAATTGAGGGGTAGTTTTCAGAGATAGGGGTTGATTTTGGGAAATTTGTTTTTGAGTAATTCAAAAGTCCGAAAATAGCCCAAAATTTTAGAGTTTTTTCTTGTTCAAAAATTACACAGGCACACAAAAAAAAAGTGATAATATCCAAAAACCGGACCTATATATTCGTATGTATTTTGACACGCTGAATCCGAATCCGGAGTTCGTTTTGCTCCATCACGTCAAATTTAAGGGCATTTGAAGGTCAAATCGGCAAAAAAATCGATTGACAGAAGGTGACTATCATTTCTATGGTTTTAACGGACGCTGAATCCGAATCTGGAATCCGTTTGATTCCATTATGTCTGCATCAAGGTCAATTCAAGGTCATATTTTCACAATGTGAAAAAAGTGAATTTTTGACTGCAAATTCTGAAAGAGCGGGAAATTTTACGTCCAAATATGGTATTGATTTTTATTTTTATGATCCTAAAGGTAATTTCTAGGTCAATTTAACTTAGTAACTTGATAGTTCGAATGACGATTGCAAAAATAAGAAAATTTGTCTTCGTGGAACTTGACTACAGTTTTCATACGTTTTGAAGGTCGCTGAGTCCAAATTCGAGGTCCATTAGACCGCAGCAGGTCAGGATCAAGGACATTTGAAGGTCTAGTTGAGGTCAATCAAGTCGTTTGAGAGGCGATGACTTGTATTTCTATGATTTTGAGGGGTCGCTATATCTGGATACGGTCTCAGAATTGCCCCAAACCTGTCACCCCGATCAAAAATGATATGTGCATAGTTTCTGAAACTTCTGTCCAGGCACATATATCAAATCAGCCGTGCATTACCTTAATATAGTTGAAGGTACTCCAATATGCAAACATCGTTTCGTGTTATTACAAAAATTCACACTTTTCTTCTTTTGTAGCGAACCGTTTGTCCTAAAAAGATCTATGTAACGGATTTCTCTTTCTCTTTTGTGTCTTCATCTCGGTGTCCCTCTTAAGCATCCAACAAAAATCTGCCAT
>CAJFCO010018371.1:126144-143110 GCA_904066015.1 Synergus gifuensis | reverse complement strand
CTTACTGATGATGAGGGTTACTTTGATGTAACTGTACCACTCAGTATGATTCTGGGATTTGCTGAAGACTATCAGAAAGTCGTTGTCAATGCAAAACATGAGCTTATCCTGACAAGATCACGCAACGACACGAATGCTGTTATACAGGGACAAACTGAGGAAGCATTCAGGATCACAATTTTCAAGGTAGAGTGGATGATACCTTATGTAATAGCTTCAGATCAGCAAAAAATACAATTGCTGAATTTCATTGAAAAAGATTTACCCATCACTATGAGTTTTTGTTCATGGGAATTGTATGAGTACCCTCTGCTTCCACTCACCTCAAAACACATATGGACTGTGAAGACTTCAACTCAGTTGGAAAAACCACGTTACATTATACTCTGTTTTCAAACTGCCAGAAAGGATATTTTAAGGAAATATGCTAATCGTTTCGATCACTGCAGTATAACCAACGTCAAGGTCTTCCTGAATTCACAGTACTACCCATATGGTAATTTGAATGTGGACATTAATCACAATCAGTTTGCCATATTGTATGAGATGTATGCAAACTTCCAGCTTACTATGGTAAAGAGTCTGAACCCATCTTGATGAAAAGTGAATTCAAACAACACGCTCCTCTAATCGTCATCGATTGCTCCAAACAAAATGAGTTTCTCAAACAAGCCTCAGTAGACGTTCGTGTCGAATTTGAATCTGCAAACAATTTTCCCGCTGAAGCTGCAGCCTACTGTCTCATCATACATGACCGTATTGTACAGTATCAACCCATAAGTGGTGGAGTGAAAAAGTTGATATAAGGTGGGAGTAACTTGAGGTAGTGGTGAGGGAAGAAGATATATAAACAGACGATTTAAACTTCAAAGTTCAGTTTTCGTCGAGATGGAGTTCATCATGGACGTGCAAGGCTTCAAAAAGCCCATCAACCAGTTTGTCTTCAAGGAGTTGGCCATAGTTCCTCTTCAGGAAGACGCTCAACCTACGGTACACCTGTTTGAATCACCCAACTACTGGAACTTACTACCCGCTAAATACAAGAGTGAGAATCTGTGGCTTAGCAGAAATTACCATGGTATCGAGTGGACATCAGGTGAAATTCCCTATGAAGAAGTACGACTCATAATTCGAGAAAAGCTATGCAACGCCCGTGCAGTCTATGTCAAGGGGCTGGAAAAGAAAAAAATGGATGGAGCAGTATCTTGACAATGTGTGGAATCTTGAAGATTTGGACTGCCCATCGCTAAGAAAATTGTGCAACACAGTCTCCATATCCTGGAATAATCATCCTCAGTGTTGGAATTATCAGTGTGCTGTTCGCAATGCATTGGTTCTGAAGAATTGGTACTTGACGCCTCAGGATCAGCCAACCATCCAACATTCCAGTGAATGTAAAGCTGATGATGATGATGATACAACTAAAAGCACAGATACTCCAGATACCGACTTGAGCAGTGTTATAAAAAGTGTTGAAAGTTCCGAATCTGTTATGAGTAACACTACTTTGAAAGACTTTTACGACTGTTTTATGAATTCATATTCTAACTTGTAAAATAACATTAAGTTAAGAGTTACCTTTTGTATTTTAGGTTAAGTTTTTTAATAAACTAGAAATTAAACTTAATATACAAATTTACATTTGCTTAACACCTATCCAATTTAGTATAAGTTCAATTTAATGCCATCTGCTCACAATATTAATAGATTATAATTTAGCACGGACATGAACCAATATTGACTGCAGGGATCTTATCATGAATTTAAGTAATAGTTTGTAATGTTAGGTTAAGTTTTTTGAAACAGCTAATATAATAAAGTTTCTAGAATGTTCTAGAAAGTTCTTGAAGTTTCTGGACGAATAAAGATTTTAAAGAAATTGAAATGCGCGCCTCTGAATATAGCACGCATTTTAAAGGCAAGTCCCCACTATGCCCCAGCGGGGAAACTTTGCCTTAGAAGACCACGATGGTATATCTGCAACATTTTCTGAGCATTGACGTTCTCGGTGAAGAGCTCCAAACATCAAAAACCGCGCTCAAAGAAACATCCCCAAACATGGAACTTCACTGGGTGTTTAATGCTCCGCTGGAGAAATCTGCTGCCAGCCGTAGACCAGGCATACTTAATGGAACCCATGCTCAGAACGACGCTTCCTCAGAAAAAATAACGTTCGACCAGTCCCGGTCGAGATTTTCAGCAGCCTATGCCTTCTGTTTTTCGATATGGGTTTTTGAGAGTAGGGGTTTTTGCCTCGTGCTACGGTACTGCATCTTCAATTCGGACAATCGCTATCGTATGGTGTTGATACTAATGTGTACTCCCTTTTTGGCTAGTATAGCCTTAGCATCTCGCAAACCGAGAGTGGGGGTACGCTTGAATAGCTGCACGATCGCTTTGTCCTCTTTGCTGGTTGTTGCACGCATTTTTCCTCTTTCAGGAAGATCGTCGACAGTTCCACTGACTTTATACCGCTTAACCCACTTCATAATGAACGACTGTGACTTTTTTAAGTATTTAGCAGCCGCTGCGACGGACATTTTTGGTCCTTTTGGATGGGAACACAAGAAGACGGCTTCAAAACGTTTAGCGTAAACAGAACTCATTTTCATTCGCGTGCGTTCTCTCGGATGGTTCGAGCGATACTGAAGCGGTTTCATAAACGCGTATTAGTCCTTTGAACGTAATTTAATTAAAAAAAAAAAATGTTCCAAAATCTCCAATAGTTTTAAAAATACAGACCACACGCTCTTGTTAAACAGACTGTCAGCTTTCGAGGAACAGCCTATTTCCTGGCTGAAGCGTTCATTTGATTGGGGTCGCGCTCCCAATACCCAAATAGGTAAATATAAGCAGCCTTCATTCTCCATACTCACTTGTATTGCTTCTGCCAGAAGATAAAAACGATAAAAACTATGGAGCTTGGTCGATATTTTCTGAATACTTATATAATTGGAAAAATAGCTGTAGTTTTCCAGGAACCTGCTCCTATTCAATCATGGAATGAGAAGCCGAATCAAGGGATTAACAAACCTGAAGAAGATTATTATTATTTACAATTACCGCTCATTTTCACATGCAATGGTGATCTCTGCCACTCGGCAATACGGCAATAGATGGTGAAAATTGTTTTAGCCCGAAAATACATGTATCTGTGGCCTCATCTAAAAATTTTTCAACGAGGAGCATTGCCTTATATTGTATTTGAACTAGATAAAAAGTAACATCAGGAAAGATGTAGACGATGAAATTAAAGAAAAAGATTTTCCATTTACCCGTGGTATTTTTATTTCAATCATGACCTCTTCTCTCGCACCTTCTTTACAGTACGTAAACTGTTGCGTCTCTATCGCTATATACATGATCTTACATTAGTAGTACTACGTTACTTGTCGCCTGTTTGCCTCATAGTATTGCTTCAAACTCGTTATACTCGGATTATCATATACATACAACAGCGACCACAAGATAAACTACTCTAAATTTTATCATTTTCTATCCATCAATTAGAAATTCAGAAACTCTAAAGCTCCACTAACATATCCTATCGTCTCAATTCACTGTGATTTGTAAGTATACGGAAAATATTAGTTTATTAGCTTTTCATTCAAAAACAGAGCTAAGTATCAGTTTGTATTCAAATTGAATGCAGCCAAATGCCTGAAAACCAAAATTTTTAAAAAATGAAGTGTAACAGAAAGATCCGCTCGATTTACTTGATTTATTGTAAATTAGCATTTGTCAAATTAAATTATTTTATCAAATTAACAGATAGAGTAACAAGTTCATAACATATTAGAGATTAGTTGAACTTTTAAACTATGCTATATATTTTTCACTGAACTGTCAACCACGTGGAATCGAGACTTTGAAGAAATTTTAATGTGCAAGCTAAAAAGACAAAATTTTAAGTAACTTATCTTTTGGTCATCACAGTAGTTCTGTGCAAATACGTAGTATCTGTGTCAAAATTTAATCACACTTAGAGATGTAAGAAAAGGACATGTCACGATGGTTTACCATGTATAAAAATGATTTGAACATCTTGTATCTTCTTTCTTACGCTGACTCAATAAAGGAATGAGTTCAAGTACAAGTTTTTATTAAAATGATTGTCATAAATTAAAATTATTCGAATGATTTAAATTAAATAAATAACCGCCTCTTTTAAGATATGCGTGCAAAGTACTTGAAACGAAAAAAAAATTAATATTAAACGCGAAAAATGTTTTAATTTAGAGAGCTTTTTACAATTTTCGAATTTCAAAATGTAGTTGATCAATATTTCTTTTTTGTTGAATTGTGATAATGTTGTCATATAAAAACACAATTCCATTTGTGAGAGTAAAACATTTGCTGGCACAAACAAGTTTATAAATTACACAAGACCAACAATTCCTTATGATCTCTTCTAACAATAACTGCAGTATTTTGGAATGAAAAAAAAAAAAGAATCCTTGGCTACTACATTATTCGGATTCTACATTTTGATGATACTGTCTTTGTAAAATTCACATAATTTAGCCAATTGATACTCAAATAGTCAAGTAAGAAAATAAATAACAGATTCTTACTCAGGGAAACATAACTTGGACGCCACGATAATGCTGACAACGTTATTAGTAACTGTATTGGTCGAATATTTCTTCATTTTACTTAACAAATATTAAATTTGGAATTTTTTCCCTGTGTAGAATTAATAAATTTTTAACTAGAATTATGCGTACAAAGCGAGAAAATATCTAATTCAAATATTTTTTAAGTAAAATGAAAATATTCAATTTTGAAGTTAGATTTTGAATTTTTCCTTTTATGAAAAAAGTATAGAAATTAAATATTTTTCGGTCTGTATGCAGTCTTATATTTGAAAAAAGATTAGCGCTACAGAGCGAAAAAATATTTATCTATAATTTTCGTTGAGTAAAATGGAGAATGGAATTTTGAGCTTAAGGTAGTTGTCTCGCGGGAAAAACACTCAAAAATTTATGCTCAGATAGATGTAAGATATCGCATGTTCTCTCCTAACCATTGGTAAAAAATTTTGACTGGGATTGTATAATAACATAGAAGCGATCTGTATACGTATACACACATTAACAGTCACAGTTCGTATGGAAACGATATTGGCAACACCGCAATTTCATTCTCAGAGAAAATTGTGTTGATGCGTTTATAACCTCAAAACAGTATTGTCAAAATCGTCAGTTGTGTTACAGTCATCCCTGTGCATCTCTCCATATTTAAGAACTAAAACTTATCCCCGTTAGTGTCACGAGGTGGTTAGTTCCAATTCTCTCCAGCGTGGCGCTAATTGACATATCACTCCCGGTTTTTCCATTGCAAGCAATGGAACTTAATTAGTTTTTTGAAGTTTTTAGGTTAAAAAAAGGATTTTTCCGCATAAAAACTTATTGATATTAAAACAATATTAATAATATATTTCAAAATAATATTACTAAAGGTTTATATGTATTATAAAGGAAAAATGTGAATAAAAAAATACTGTGATTATATCGCCTAGTAGATTAAATTAATCTTAGATTTAAATTTAAATAAAAAGTTAAATAAGCTGAAAGTTAAAATTAGTTTCGTCACAAAATAGTAAACAATATAATAAAAAGAGGATTTCCTAGACAATTATTAATGATATGTTTATTAATTTTTGTTAAATTTTATATACTTATTATCAGCATTTGATTAACAGTTATAATAACCTGTGAATATTATTTAAATAAATAAAATATTTATTTCTCTTAATAGATGTCTTACTTGTTGCTCATTAAATAACTTATGTTTCAAAAATTCGACTTCACAGATTATTATAACAGATAATCAAATGCTGATAAGTATATAAAATTAAAATAAATATATATAATTAATAATTGTCTACGAAGTCCTCTTTTTATTATATTTTTTACTATTTTGTGACGAAATTAATTTTAACTTTCAGCTTATTTAACTTTTTATTTAAATTTAAATCTAAGCTTAATTTAATCTGCTAAGCCATAATCACAATATTTTTTATTCACATTTTCCCTTTATAATATTTATGAACCTTTAGCAAAATTATTTTTAAAAATTGTATTATTAATATTGCTTTAATATCAATAAGTTTTTATGTGGAAAAATTCTTTTTTTTTTACCTAAAAACTTTAAAAAAGTAATTGAATCCCATTGCTTGCAATGGAAAACCGGGAGTGATATGTCAATCAGCGCTACGCTGGAGAGAATGCGAACTAACGAACTCGTGACACTAACGGGGCACCATTTTTATTAAAAATGCACAGGGCTGGGTACAGTCAGTGTTGTTACAATGTTGCCACATCGTCACTGCCTACCCGCGCCATTTTTTTTTTCATAAAATCCACATAATATTTTACTATACATCTGTAGTTTTTTTAGCGCAATGGTAAGATTCGTTTTCATACTAGACTTCATAATGTGGCGATTGCCCATATTAACTATAGGAGACCCATGAAAAAAAAAAAAACGTACTGAATATGATTAAAAATATTTGCCTTTAGAAGCACACGATTAAGCTAAAAATTGGAGCATGGTTAGATAACAATATTTTCTACATATTTTGAAAATTTTAGACAATTCGTAAAAAAGGTTCGATTTTGGCACAACTACCTTAACACTTGGGTCCAACGCCCTTAAGAACCGTATATTTATTGTCAGTGGCGAAGCTTGTTTACGTTCCGAAAAGGCGCCAACTAAGACGCGCGTTATCGTGGTGTCCGAGTGTACGTTGAACTTAAGTGTAAACGTATAAAAATAAAAAAATAAACTAAATAAGAAAAAATATCGCAAATTAAAGCAGCGTTGACATTTCAACAAGTTTAGCAGACATTGTGGAATTTTTGGATACAAGTGTCGATACTTTTTCAATATCCATGTGCGAAATTACTAATTGTACTAAAATAATTAAAATTAATTCTAGCTGCCTTATTTATTCAGAGACAATATTGATTAAGACTAATATAATTTTAAGTCAACTTTGACTCAATGAAAATATCTTGCTTCAAAAATGCACTCTATTGTCATTACATTTTTGAACATTACTTAGAACTACAACGGGCAAGTAACTGCCGAAAAAGTATTTACAAGTTTGCTTTAACGAGCAAACATTAATTATACTTAACGTTACATGATTTTGAGTGTGGTTATACAGAAAGTTCTTAAATCAAAATTACATTCGGAACTGGCAGTTGAGAACAATAATTATATGTACAAAAAGTATTTAAAAGATAATCAACCAGTAAACCCAATTTTAAAAGTAAAAAGGGTTATGTGTACATTTGTATAGTATAAACAATTAGGTAAATATAAAAAGAGGACATAAAACTTTTGACTGGGTGTCTGTGCAATTAACAGAAAACAGGCGCTTGGCTTACTGGTGATTCAAAATATTCTCGTCAACTACCAAAAAGTAGGTATAAAACTGTTAAAACAAAACGATACTCTACACTATTTTTATATTGAAAAACAGTTCGTCACCTCTAAAAACGCATAGATTAAAATTCAAAGTTGTCTCTGAATAAGGGAGAAAGTTCGTATGAATTATCGAGCACAAATGATTTCACAAAACTTAACGTATGTGCGCTATAAACGTCCCTACGTTTTCTTAACGATTTCTCTTCTGTTTTTAATCTTCCGCAAGCGCTTAACTATGTATAAATATCCGTTTTTTGTGTACGCACAATGTATATAATTTACGAAGTGGCGTATCTCCATCTTAAATATCGCATGTGTATAATATATATTTATATATTTATACGTTATTACTTTAGACATTGGTGTTTCCTTAGAAAATAATTCGACAGTTTAGAATATGTAACTTAGAGCAATGAGAAAAAACCTTCACCTTTAAATCGTTGCACTAGAAAATTCAATTTAAAGGATTATGCAAGTAAACTTGATTTTAAATTAGAATGTTTTTCATATTTTAGACGTAATAGCCTTCTTCTTAACGATTTCAAAGGTTTCGTCCATTATTCAAAGTTTAATGATCAGTAATTAAAATTACCAATTGCATGTTATACATACAAGATGTTACGAATTGTTAAAAATATAAATTCATGCTCTATTTTATAACACAGATTTCACCACGTATTGGACTTATTCCACATTTCTTCAAATCAATCCACGTGTTCCGTTGGTTGAAATTTTTTCTGTCATGAGCCATGTTTTATTTCTCGGTCACCAATTTTATAATTTTATAATTGGCTTCATCACAGATCAAATTGAAATATCTTTTTAGATGTTTTACAAACTTATTTCATTTTTAAGATTTTGTTCAGTTTCCCCATTTAAGTAATTTGGGAAATGTACAATCATTGTTGAAAACTCTCAATGAGCCTCTTTATAAGGGCTGAAATTTTTTCTAGGCCAGAAATTGCATTATTCAAAAATTGCTAAATATCGAAGGCAACTGTGTTACCAATGTGAAATCCGAGACTAATTCGTGGACTGGCATGATTATTAAGGATCACACTAGTCGCTTTTTTATTGAAAATTGTGCATTTTGGAACTTTTTATTTTAATCTTCTATAATGATAAGTATCACAAGAATTATTCACAACAGTGCCAATTCGTCAAAACACAACTTGTCTCATTATCAAGCGTTCTACTTCTACATTTAACTAAAGTTAAAAAATATTTTCAATCGTTAAAATTCAATGGCAATTTTATCATTGCTCAAAGAATTAGAATATCTCAGATAGAGTTTATGCTTGGCAGTTGTTAGGTATCTTTCTCTTATGTAAACAAACGAATTTATCAACTGAGAGCGCAAAATGTTAAATATTTAGGAAAAAGGGCTATCATAGTGTCATCTTAGTAAAAGTTAATAAATAAAATAATAAATAGTTTAGATCTCTAGTTAAGTTTTTCCTCACTGCCCTAACAAAGTCGCCATCGTATCATGGTAGAAACGCATTTGCATTCTTAAGATAGTAAGTAACAGCATGTGTGGATCCGTTGCGGAAGAGGGGAAAGACTTTCGCAGTTATAGTGTAATATAAGGTACTTGAAATTCAAAAATCTTACATAGTTTCACAGTTCACCTACTTAGACCGTTCCACTATCGAACTTAACCCTTCCACTATCGAAACTTATCGCCAACATCGGACGTCGTGTTCATAAAATCTGACATTTCAGATCTTGCATTACACCGACGCATAGGTACGGCGAATCACTTCTAATAGGGAGAGACCCTTTCTTTCGGGCATCCCTCTCAGTCTTTTAAATAAAACTTTGCGCACTGATAATCGGATCTGACTACTGTGCAAGTTGAAAACCGAGTACAGAAACTTTTTACTTTTGGTTATATTCATTAAGGGCATGTGGTAATTACATACTATTTGAGCAAATTTAAATAACCCCGTTTTTTTCTCACAATTGTTACTTTTTCAAAAAAATAATAGCGTACAGACGTTTTTTAAGTCTTTGCACTATTATTTTTTTCAAAAAGTAAAAATTCATATGGTAAGTAACACATGCCCTTAAAGAATTTCATGTTTCCTTTTATTGAAACACATAAGTGATGTTGTTTTACATGGAAACAAGATTTGTCAATTTTCTGAAAATAAAATAATTTGTAATTAATTATCAATCAGAGTGCCCAATAAAAATGTGTTTGTAAATTTTTCAAACGTAGCACCCAAATTTTCTTTTCTTTTATTTTGTAAAAAAAATGTTAAATGTCTTAAAAATTAAAAGATTTCTAGAGATTTTATAGGACTTGAAAGAGTTTTAAACAAATGCCAGCGTATTTTGCAGGACCTGCATCATTTGAACTTTTCCTCAACTACAATCGCCTTTTTAACATTCAACATTAGCCAGATTGAACATTTGCATCTTTGAGACACCCCTACCATGGAACGTTTTCTAACTTTGTACACTTTGTTCTTTTGTTATGGAAGCGCGTATATCAGTGATCAGTATTGCACAGTGCCCTGCATTAATGCCTTCCTTTGTAAACATGTCAACCCAACCCTGGTTTCTATTAGAATCTTATGGAAACCAGGGTTTGGTTGTTTACAAAGGAAGGCATTAATGCAGGGCACTGTACAGTACCCGCCATGCAAGCCTTAACCTGTGAAGTGAAGATAACGAATCAAGTTAACAGCCAACTTCAAAGGAGAAGGCACTCATGAAGGTTACTGTACATACTTCATGTATTTATTTTTTAAACCAACGAGATTAGGCGCGCGTGTTTCGACTATAGAAACTGAAATGAAAATTTAAATTCGCGCGCCATATGAATTGACCAATAAGGTTAACGCACTACGCATGAAGTTAGCTAAAAGGTAACGCATAATGAGGAACACACTATGAAGTTGTCCGAAATGCATATCTTTTTTAGCATAGGATTGTTGTTTCTCTTTTATGTTCACTTTAAATATACATTCCTGCAATATTCTCTTACCATACGCAAGGGGTATGGCTTATGAAATGTTGAGTATTTATCAGTATTTTGCTCCAAGCTAATGTTGAATGTTACAGAGGCGACTGTATTGTCCCAATCACTAGTCTCCTAATAGTTGTTGTCGTTTGTGAAGATAGATTCCTGTATGTGATTCTGAGATTCAAAAACACCGCTATTACAAACAAGTTGCGCACATTTTTACTGCGCAGCTTGAGTTTCCCCTCCAAGCAACCTGCGATATTTGAACATTCCCAGAGAAAAGTTCAAATGGTGCAGCAGGTCCCATTGTATCTTGAATTAAATTCTGAGGAATCATTTGAAATTATTTGAGACTTCTTGAAGTTAAAAAAAAAATCACTGAAATTTATTTTTGATACATCAAAAGCGTCAGAAATCTAGAAATTCTTGGAATTCATTTTAAAAATAATTGATTTATTTGAAAATTTCGTCAAACCCTTTGAAATTACATGACTTCTTTTGAATTGTTCGAAATTTTTAAAAACTTGTTAAAATTCATTGAAATACCCCGAAATAATTGTAAGTATTTTTAAGATTACTGAAAACCTTTGGACCCTTCAAAGATGTCTTGAAATATCTTCAAGTCTCTTGGAATGTTTTGAAATGGTTTAAAATCTCTGGAAATTCTTCTGAATAGTCGAAAATTTATTTAATCTTTCAACTGCGCTACTTCATTTCCCGCTAATGAAACATAAAAGAGAAATTATGAAAATATTTCTTCATCAAAAGTAAAACTATTTGGGGTAACGTTTGAGAAATTGAAAAAAGTTTATTATTACTGAGCATCTTAGTAAGGCCGTTCGGAGATTCTCAAAAGCACCAAGAAAATCCAGCTTCTTCATAACGTGGCCTCCTCTCTTTCACAATTAGAAAAATAGTAGTTCTCAGGTTTTCACTTTGCAAAGTGTCACTATCATCACGATTCCTTTTATGTGCGATAAGTACTGACATGACTTCGACCCTTATTGCCATGAATTTCGAGCTCTAAAGTGTCCTCAGCACAGTGAGGCACAGCAAGAACATGCAGGTCCTGGCTTGGGTCCGGCCAGTTCCTGTCTCGCTCACGATAGTAGTTGTGGCGTTGGTTCGGCTGCCCATTGAGCGTCGGACAAGAGGTCTGTATGTACATAGGCCGATACTTGGGCGAGGGCGGCTGTCTGAGTGACTTTCCTTGACTCCTAGCTCCACTCTCCATTTCGCCAGCAACATCAGTTAAAGCCGACAGTGTCGCTAGTTGAGGCGGATACCTTGCAGAATAATTGGAACGATGGTGCACCCTGCCTGAAATGGTTCCTCCGCCTGCATTTTCCGCAGCGCTGGCAAGATCACCAATGGAGGAGCAAGAATTGGAACACGTGACACTGTGGCAAACGCCCGAAGCGGGCAGCGTCCCTGGGCAGCGCTTTTGTCGCACCGTTTCTCCGTCGATATAGGTGAAACCCTCGGCGAGAGTGGTACCACCATGCGGCAAAAACCAAACTCCGCCGTTACCAGGGCTCGCTGCCCGAAGCTCTAGCTACAGTTCCGTCACGGGTACAGGTCGATTGCTGGTAGTGAGTTGATGAGCATGCAGCTGTTGTTGCTGGTGGTGAAGGTAATGCTGGGACTGAGGATGGTGCTGATGTGCATGAGAGGCACGCACGATGTATTCCTCCTCCGAGAAAGTTTTCTGGTACTCGTGTTCTTTCCGAGATATGGCACGATTCTTCCACTTGTAGTCGGTGAGAACATCGCGGACCCTTCTTCGGCATCTATAGTAAAGGATGAAACCCAATCCAGCAATAAGGGCAATTCCAGCGGCGCAGAGGGTGGCCAGCAGTGCTTGCTTCCGCGGATCAAAGAATGCACAGCCCAAATCGTCAGGTCGCATCCCTTTGAGAGGTTTACCTTTAAAAAAAAGCATTATTTTAGTATGGAATGTAAACATACGAATTTCGTGTTGAATATATTCATAAAGATAATGCTGAAATTAACCAATAATAAAATGTCAATAATTTAACAATAATTGATTTATGGAGTAATTTAATGTATGTATTCTTAAAGAATGAGTTTCATAACATTTAGTCGACTAAAACAGGTTTTATTATTTATTGACAAATGTTTTACGGTTCGAATAATACACATTTCAAGAAGTTACAATAATTTTTTATCTGTCAGACGTCCAAGAAAAAGGTGTTTTGCGGTAAGCATGATATCTCCAGAACGACTCAACCGATCATTACCAAATTTTAACCAGTTATTTTTAACATAATTTTGAAGTACTTGAACAAAAAATTAAGGGCATGCTCCACAGTGATGACATAACCAATTATTTTGGCGCTCACTATGTCCAAACGGAATCATATATCGCTCTGAAAATTTAGAATATAGGAAATGAGACATTAAATTGCGTTTGTATATTTAGTTGCAGTAAAAATTTTGAAAAAAAAAATAAGTCGGTAAAGTAGGGATCTGATTTTTTTTTTTAAATTATGGCTCCAAATAAATATACAAACGTAATTTAATGTCTCATTTCCTATATTCCAAAGTTTTAGAGCGATATAACATTCCGCCTAGTGATCAGGCAATTTGAAATTCCCGGTATTTTCCAGGCTTTTCCCGGTCAATTTTTTTTTCCTGCGTCCAATTTACAGTTGCCTTTTTATAATTTTTGAAAAAAAAAATTGAATAAATTTTTTGTTTTAATTTGATAAAGTAGAAATGGAATAAAAAGAATATAAAGTAGAAAAAAAGTCGATTTTTCAATAAAATACGAAAAATTCCCAGTCCTAAGTGAAATTCTTAGGTTTTTCCCGGTTTTCTCCCGGTCAAATAAACTTCGCGGTTAAAAACATAACAAAAAGAAATTATAAATTAAAATATCAATCGTTCAAGTACTTCAGAATCTCCTATTCTAAAAAAGACATGCATTTCAGACAACTTCATGTTGCGTTACCTTTTAGCTAACTTCATGCGTAGTGCGCTAACCTTATTGGTCAATTCATATGGCGCGCGAATTTAAATTGTCATTTCAGTTTCTATAGACGAAACACGCGCGCGCCTAATCTGGTTATGTTAACAATGAATGGTTAAAATTTTGTAATGATTAGTTGAGCCGTTCTGGAGATATCATGCGCACCGCAAAACACCTTTTTTTTAGACTTTTTTATCGTAAATTGAATGTATTATATACTTTATTTATCGATTATTATATAGTTTATTTATCGATATTTTTACCTTAAAAATTACTGTAAATTCTTGAAATGTGTATTATTCGAACTGTAGAACATTTGTGAATAAGTAATAAAACCTATTTTCAAAAAAAATTCTTTAAAAAATCGTTTATTTTGGCCTTGCGACTGAACCTAATTCCTTAAGCGACAAATTTTTTCGGTGTAGTTGTGTGGTTTAAGTTCTGAACGTTCAAATGAAAGAATTTTGTATTGATTGTATTTCAAACTAGAAAGAGTTTTAAAACACTGATTCATTTGCATTGAAAATAACTCTGTATGAAAGAAACTTGTAATGCCTATTGTTATTTTGTAGTTGGAATAACATTTCTAGATAAAATAGAATCGGGAAAAAAATACTTCGTTCATTTGAACAACGTTCAGAACTTAAACCACATCAAGTTAACTACATATGTACCTAAAGTTTTGAACGTTCAAATGAACAAATTTTTGTATTGATTGTATTTTAAACTATAAACAGTGTTAAAACATTAATTCATTTGCATTAACAATAATTTTGTACGCTGAAGAATATGGAAGTCATTTATAATGTTTATGGTTATTTTAGTTGAAATAATATTTCTGGATAAAATAGAATTGGGAAAAAATATTTCGTTTATTTGAACGTTCAAAACTTTTGTTACATGTGGTTTTTAAGGGTGGTCGCGAGACTTCTCATCCCTTTTATTATTTTTGGGATTATTAAAGAGAAGTTTCCACGTTTAAAAATCCGTTGAATTTAATTTGGTATTTGCTACATTCCATAGGGGGTGGTTTTTAGGGGTGGTCGCGAAAGTTCTCACCCCCCCTATTATTTTGCGGATTATTAAAGACAATTTTCCATGTTTCGAAATCCGATGTATTTTATTGGGTTTTAAGTCACTTTTGTGATTTTTCAGTGTGATTTACATTGAGGGTGGTTTTTAAAGGTGGTCGCGAGAGTTCCCACACCCTCTATTGTTTTGGGGATTATTAAAGAGAATTTTCCACGTTCAAAAATCCGTTGAATTTAATTGGGTTTTTGCTGTGTTCCATAGGGGGTGGTTTTTAGGGGTACTCGCGAAAATACTCACCCCTTATTTTTGTATAGAATGTGTTTTTAAGTCACCACAAACTATTCTCACTGGAATAAAGGAAAAAAAAATATATTCTTTTCATTGTTCATTTGAACGTTCAGAACTATTCAGTCATTTAACTTGTCGGTTATAGTCAATAGGCCAAAAATTTTAAACTCTAAAAGAACACAATTTAAGCGTTAACAGAGTAAAATGTTAGATTACGTAGTGGTTAATCTATTGAAAATCTGATTAAACAAGTGGGTATTTCAATGAATTGAGCACAAATTCAGACGATGTGTTTGAAGTAATCCACAGACCGCTTCCATCGCTTTACCGCTTCTCTCCTTTGATCCATCATGTGTATAGAATTTTGTTCCATTTCAGTTTGCATTACTCAACTATCAGTTTAACAGATTAATCGAGTTTCTTATAAATTAACTGTACAGTCATTTAAAATAACGTTTTTCAACGAAAAAAATCTGCCTGCTTTGCGGATACATTCTCATCACACGTCGCACTTGCACCTTTCGGGACACCTGCACGGAAAAAATAAGTGTTCCAAATAATGGAAAAAGTTTGCGAAATTTTAACAAAGTAGCAGTTCACTTTTGGACAGACCCCAATTTTAACAAAATTTCGTATACATTTATCAAATAGTGGTTTAGGTATACGAATATTTGGAAAAAAATTTTACGAATTATTGACATTCATTATGTGAACAGCAATTTTCCAATTTTTATTCCATAGTTTGTCACAATGCATAAAAAATTTATCAATTTCTTAAAAAAAGAATGATCCATTTTTTAGAATGCTTGGAATAGAAAATTTCTCAAACACAGAAACGAAAGAGTCTCAAAGAGTTTTACAATTTTTCACAAAGCGTATCCCGATGGTCTTTATTATAGTATTAGTGACCATATAGTATGACCACGTGACCACGCAACCGACGAACTGAATATTTCAAGAAATAGTCATTCAATATAACAATATATTAATAACGTTAGTTATTAACAAATAAGTAATAATACATATTAGTAATATATATATATATATATATATATATATATATATATATATTAGTAATATAAATAAGTCATATACATATTAGTCAAGTTTCTAATATATAAATATAACCATCTTTTATATTTTCATAAATTTCAAAACAAATTTCAACAATCACAACTTTGGATCGGAACCTCGAAACATTTCAACCCATCACTGATCTGTTTCTCGCAAGTGGTGATCGGTTCATGAAGTTAGTATATAAGAGCGATTCGAACAAGTAGACTCAGCGTGTAGCGTGCGTCAGTTGCGTGAGCGAATAGCGTTATATATGTATTAGTTATAGTTATATGTAGGGATATTATATGTGTATGTTGTGTTCGAGATTAGGCATAGGTACTTATTTGTGTGAAATTTGTGTATAGGTACTTATATATTTATATGTATGACCTCTAACACATATTCAAGATGTAAACAAAAACGTATCAATTTTTTTTTCGAATCGGCAACACTCTTTACGAAAATGTGAATAAACACTTTGTTAAAATTTCAAAAACTGCTTTCGAATCTTTGATACATGAGTACACGAAACACTTTGTTAAAATTTCATAAAGTGCTTTCCAATTTCTGACAAATTTTAGCTCTGTCCAAAAGTGACATTCTAGTTTATTAAAATTTCGCAAACTTTTTCCATTTTTTGAATCAGTTATTTTTTCCGTGTGCACTCGCTAATTACTTTAGTTTTAAATAAAGAAGAAAACTAATTTATTTAAGGTTCTATAGACCCCGTGCAGAAATTGCCAAATATTTGCCTGATTTCCGATTTGGGCCCGGCCGGGCACGTTATTTTGTGGCTGTAACTTGGTGAATATCTGGGTTTTAGGTCGAACCAAATCCACCGCCATATTTGGCACTGAAAATATGTCAAATATGGTTCCATTTAGACCCAAGATTCGAAGCCAATTTTGAAGGTAGATGGCGCTCGCGTTTTGTGGCTCAAAGTGGGTTGATTATAATCAACCCACTTTAAGCCACAAAACTATTGGAGCGCACAAATCTCCCAAGTTTCAATATAAAGTAGAAAGGTGAAAAAGTGAAAAAAAGTTTAAATAAGTGTAAAAAAATGCCAAAAGCGAGGACAAAACGAGTGCGTAGGCATTGAATACGCAAAGATATTCCTACTTTACGTGATCAAGATGAGAGTAAGTAAATTTATCAAATATGTTAAGATGAAACCTACCCTCGAA
>CAJFCO010018371.1:106313-126044 GCA_904066015.1 Synergus gifuensis | reverse complement strand
GTGGGTTGATTATAATCAACCCACTTTGAGCCACAAAACGCGAGCGCACAAATCTCCCAAGTTTCAATATAAAGTAGAAAGGTGAAAAAGTGAAAAAAAGTTTAAATAAGTGTAAAAAAATGCCAAAAGCGAGGACAAAACGAGTGCGTAGGCATTGAATACGCAAAGATATTCCTACTTTACGTGATCAAGATGAGAGTAAGTAAATTTATCAAATATGTTAAGATGAAACCTACCCTCGAAATAAGGTTATGCATTAGAAAATAAGAAGTAAAAGTAATTTATTATTTCAAAATAATTCTCTACGTGTAATTTAAATTTAGAATTTTAAAACAAAGATACATATATTTAAAAATACTTTGATAAGTTCGTTATTTATAAATTCTAGTTGTTATATTGTGTCTTTATATTATATTATATCTTAATTATATTTATATTATATTGTGTCTTTCTTTAAATATTAAATAAATTCAAATATTTTAAATTTTATAAAGTTTTAATAGTATTTTATTTAATAATCCCTTTTAATTAAAAAAATAATAAAAATATATTTATATGGGCCCAATCGGGGCCAGACCGGGTTATCTATCTGGGCGCTGCACTTCGGCTCCGATCGGGTATCGCGTTTCATTTCGAGTCTGGGTCCATCTAGATAGCCCGATTTGGGCCAAGTTCTGCCCGATTGGGCCCCGATCAGAGCTATATTGGAATTTCTGCACGGGACCTTAAGAAACACATTCTAATCAAGGCACTCGCGCTTTGCGCTCGACATTTGATTTAAACCTCAAACAAATCTCGCGCTTTGCTCTCGGCCCACTTTAACAATATTTTTCACGATTAATATGAAAACTACGTATTCTATCAAAAAATGGTTGACGGAGAATTTGTAAATATTTTTATGTCAAATAATTATGTTCCTTATCAAAAATTTGCAAATTAAAAAAAAAGTTGTCTCGACAATTTTCAAAATACTCAATTTTTTAAATTTCGCTCCAAAAGGCAACAACAAGACACAACAGGCAAACAGGCAGACAGAAACATTTGTAAAAATATATTTTTAGGATTCAGGTAGTCACTTTCACGACGTGCACTCATCTGATTACCTGATTGGTCTAATTCACAATGGAAGGGGTGACAGACGTTGATACCATGTTCGAGGAGCTTATAAATGTTTGCGGATTTTTGAAAAGGTCATAAGCCTTCTAAACGGCAAAATGAAACGACGTTCGACAATCGACACTACTCCATTGTACATCGAGGAGGACAGGATTTTGCGGAGCAACAGTGAATAATGTGAATATATCAAGCTCCTTCGGAAGAAACCAAGATCTTCTTCAAGAAAATTGAGGAACACAATCAGAGTCAATTTATTGATTAATTCAGCCTACACCGATGCTAAAGTACAGTGGGAAGCATCTGAAAGGAACACAGAGAATAAAGATCTGAGAGCGCAGCTACCAAAAAAAGCTGTCTCTCAGATATTATTCTCATCATGAACTTTTTGTTCATTCTGATTTTTTTTATTATTACTTAATTCTGAGAGGAATTAAATAATTTTATTATAGTACAGTTAATTCGCCCTTTTCAGGGCTAATCGGCCCTTCTTAGGGCCATCAAATGTTTTATACGAAGGAATTATTTCTATGTTCTAAAAAAAAGAAATTACCCATTTTATTTTTTATTTGCAGTTTCTCATATTAACATCTTAAACATGCTATTTGGTTTTAAGATTTTTAAGTTAGACAATAAATGTTAATTATTGAAAAAAATGGCCTTAAAAATGGCAATTTTCAAATAGATGATCTTCGTTTTTTTTCAGCAAGACTGAATTATGTGTGTGTATTTTCAAAATTAATTTAATAAACAAATGTAGGTATTATTTGTAAATTAATTTTTTTACATTCTCATCAGAGAATATATTAGATTTGCGTAAAGTTCCCCCCCCCCTCCCATTTTTTGTTGATTGTCTACTTGTTTTGATCCCCCGAACCTGACGAAAATGTTTTTACCTGAATGTTTGTTTTTTCTTTTTTAGTTTGTGAGAACAATTATTTTCGAAAGATTTGACCGATTATATATTGCCTTTTTGTACACTCGTTTAGTGTCCAAAAATGAAGGTCAAGTTTACCAGCCAGCCACTTTGGACAAAAATTAAATTAAAAAAAAAAAATTTTGAAAATTTGCAAATTCATTCGTAAAAACATGTTTTTAGGGTTCAGGGAGTCACAAAACGAGGACACTAGACAAAAAATCGGGGGATCCATTTTCACATAAATCTAATACATGATTTCATGAAAATGTAAAAATGTACTTTCTGTTTTGAGTTCGTTGTGAGTTCTTTACAGGCTGGCTAAAAAACGTTATTTTAAAAATTTCCTGACCTTTCTATCAGCATTTTTTAATTCTCGTTGATCATTCAAATATTTAATTTTGCATTTTTCAAAATTGCCATTTTTTCACTGCATATATTAGTTTTAAAGCTTTTTATTGTGCAATAAAAAAATAATTTTAACTGCATACCTTGCATTTTTTCTAAACATGAAATTTTCAATGTAGAAATATTAACAACTCACTTGTTACGCGATGATTTTTTTCAAGTCTACATCTACTATATCTATAAAACTTTTTTCGCTCAAACAAACAATTTTTAAGAAAATATTGAATTAAATGAAATCTTATAAAAAGTATTGAAATACAAAATAGTACACTCAGAAAAAAGTTTGTTTGAATCAAACAAATTATCACTTTGATATAGGGTCAATCATATGTTTGTTTGGTCCAAATAAATTTCTTATATGTTTTTATTTATTTCAATTGAATAAAATTTTTTTTCCATTTAAATGAAATAAGTTTCTTGTTTGTGTATAAATTTGCCATGCGCCCACACCCCCCACCTAAACTGTCCACGTGGTTTATGGATGGCGCTTTACCTGTTTGGTCTAATTCACAATGGAGGGGATGACAGATGTTGACAACATGTTCGAGGAGCTTATAAAGGTTTGCGGATTTTTGAAAAGGTCAGTAAGCCTTCTAAACGGCAAAATGAAACGACGTTCGACAATCGACACTACTCCATTGTACATCAAGGAGGACGCAGGATGTTGCAGAGCTACAGTGAGTATATCAAGCTCCTTCGGAAGAAACAAAAAAGATCTTCAAGAAAATTGAGGAAGACAATCCGAGTTAAGTTACTGATTTATTTAACTTACACCGGTGCTAAACTACAGTCGAAGCATATGAAAGGAGCCTAATTTTAATTCTCCATAATTTTTAAAGTTCCTAATTGCTGTTTGACATAATTTTCATTTTCCTAATTTTTATTTTTCATAATTTTTATTTGTCCGGAAATCTATTTGCCATAATTTTTATTTTTTTGAAATATTATTTTAAATAATTTTTATTTTTCCAAATTATTATTTAAATAATAATGATATTTCCCCTAATTTGTATTATTCCCAATTTTCATTTTCCATAATGTTTGTTCATTCTGATTTTTTTTATTATTTAATTCTGAGAGAAATTAAATAATTTAATTATAGTACAGTTAATTTGCCCTTTTCAGGGCTAATCGGCTCTTTTTAGGGCCATCAAATGTTTTATACGAAGGAATTATTTCTATGTTCTAAAAAAAAAGAAATTACCCGTTTTATTTTTTATTTGCAGTTTCTCATATTAATATCTTAGAAATGCTATTTTGCTTCAAGATTTTGAGGTTAGACAATAAATGCTAATTATTGAAGTAAATGCCATTCAAAATTGTGTTGTTCGGCAATTTTTAAATAGATGAGCTTCTTTTTTTCAGCAAGACTACATTATGTGTGCGTATTTTTAAAATTAATTTAATAAACAAATGTTTTTACCTGTATGTTTGTTTGTTTGTTTTTTTTTTAGTTTGTGAGTACAATTACTTTCGAAAGAATTGACCTATTGTATATTTCCCTTTTGTATACTCGTTTAGTGTTCAAAAATGAAGGTCAAGTTTACTAGCGAGCCACTTTGGACAAAAATTTAAAAATTTGAATCATTTTGAAAATTTGCAAATTCATTCGTAAAATCATGTTTTTAGGGTTTAGGGAGTCATAAAACGTGGAAATTTGACAAAAAATCGGGGGATCCATTTTCACACAAATCTAATACATTCTCTGATGAAAATGTAAAAATGTACTTTCTGTCTTGAGTTCGTTGTGAGTTCATTATAGGCTGGCTAAAAAACGTTATATTAAAAATTTCCTGACCTTTCTATGAGCAATTTTTAATTCTCGCTGACCATTCAAATATTTAATTTTGCATTTTTCAAAATTGCCAGTTTTTCACTGCACATATTAGTTTTAAAGCTTTTTATTGTGCAAGAAAAAAAGAAAGGAATCAGGTGGAAGATCTTAAAAACTGCTAATAAAATTAATTTTAAAAAATAAGTTTAACTGTATACTTGGAATTTTTTCTAAACATGAAATTTACAATGTAGAACTATTAACAACTCACTCGTTACGAGATGATTTTTTTTTAATCTACATCTACTATATGTATGAAACTTTTTTCGCTCATACAAACAAAGTTCTTAAGAAAATATTGAATGAAATGAAATCTTATAAAAAGTGTTGAAATACAAAATAATAAGATTTAGAAGTCAATGTTTCGAAATATTGACATTAGTGGTATAAAAAAAAAACAAGTATTTAGAAAAGAAGAAAGAAATTGTATTTTTGTTAGTATCGATTAAGACACTAAGCGTCAAAGAAACGCAAAAAAAATGTTCATGATATGGAATAATTAGCTGCGAACAAGACCTTCCTATCTGATAATTAAATGCTTATTTTTAGCTATATTAGTCACGGAAAAAAATTCACTTTGGTTGAAGTATACACATGTAATTATATATATTATAATCAAATAAATATGTGATTATTTTCATTTAATTATTTACTTGTATGTTATACAAATAATAATTTATTAGATCAAATAAATATTGTCTTGAGATAAGTAAATGAAAGTATGAATATTACTCCTTCTTGAATTAAATGTAAGTACTGGTCTCAAATTTTGTTTTACTTGATACAATATAAAAATTCTTGGTTCAAGAAAATCAGTATCGTTGCTGCAAGAAATATTTTTCTTAATTTAATCATTAAACGATTCACTTCAAATAAATACGTTTTTTTTTTCAGATTTTGATTTGAAACATGAATTGTCATTTTCGCTACCTAAAAAGAATTCTAAATTGTAAATTGTCAAATTTAATTATTTTAATTAAATCAAATTTTTTTTGTTTAGAATTATAATTGTAACAATATTATATTATAATTATAACAAATTATATTTGTCAACAATATTGACAAATTAAGGATTAAATTAATTACCAGTAGAACCAATAAATTTGTTATCATTTAATTTAGGTCATCTTGACGTTTTTATTCAGTCTTTCATAATGTCTTGTATAATATTCTATATTTTCAGAATATACATATATGTAATTTTTATAATATTGTTAATTCTAATTTAAATAAATATAAAATTATGTTTAAGGACATGTGTTACTTATAAAGATATAACGACACATATCTGTTTATTTTGTATTAACTGAAGTCTCAATGTGCATCTTCATCAAATAAAGTAACTTCTTGATTCAAGTAATTATCTTTTTACATTACAATCATAAATTCTTGGAATAAGAAAATTATATATTCAATTTGATAGTACATTTACTTAATTTAATCCGTTGTGGTCACCCACATTTGATCCCAGGCTAAGTTTGAGGTATAATAATGACTGAACAGTTCTGAACGTTCAAATGAACGATGAAAAAAATGTTTTTTTATTTTTTTTTTTTCTTCCGATGTAAATAGTCTGGGATGACCTCAAAGTACAATATATGCACGAAAATCGCGAACTTTTTAATTACAAGGGTGAAAAACAAGCCCTACTGTTAAACGACTATTCGTACATCAGAAAATCAACTTGAAAACCAAAATGGATGCGTATCAACCCAGATTTTGAAATGCGAAAAATTATCGCTACTAATATACTTCTCTATGGTGGGGGTGAGAACTCTCAGTGTCACCTCTAAAAACCACCCCCTATGAACATCAAAAAGGAGGTAGCTTGAAACAAATTTTTAAACGTGAAAAATTCTCTTTATTGATCCCCAATATAATAGAGAAGGTTAGAACTCTCTGTCTCACCACTAAAAACCACCACCCATGGAAAACACACTAAAAAAATCAGAAAATCGACTTGAAAACAAAAAAGGATGCGTATCAACTCAGATTTTTAAACGCGACAAATTATCGCTACTAATATGCTTCTCCATGGTGGAGGTGAGACCTCTCGGTGTCACCCCTAAAAACCACCCCCTATGAACAACATCAAAAAGGAGGTAGCTTGAAACAAATTTTTAAACGTGGAAAATTCTCTTTATTGATCCCCAGTATAATAGAGAAGGTTAGAACTCTGTCTCACCCCTAAAAACCACCCCCTATGGAAAACACTAAAAAAATCAGAAAATCGACTTGAAAACCAAAAAGGATGCGTATCAAACCAGATTTTTAAACGCGACAAATTATCGCTACTAATATGTTTATTGAAATGTTTATACCAATATTAATTGTTATTAACATCAAAACTGGTTTATTCCATATAAAATTAACAAAAAATGTCTAAAATGCCGAAAAAATAATTTCCCAATTTTATTTAATTTTAAAGTTGCATAAGGGAAAGCAAGTAAAGGAAAGAAAGGCGTCCCGGAAAAAAAAAATAAAGAAAAAGCTACCAACCGAAAGCGATTAATACTGCTTGATTCAGAGGATGAGGATGAGGAAGAGCCAACCCCATTCACGTCAAATGTGGAACAAAAATCACGTAAGAATAAAAATAATAAATAAATAAATAAATAAATAAATAAATACATTAAATACATTAAAATTAATACAATACATTAAAATTAAAATTACATTTTTATGTTACAGCATTAGAAGACCTAGAAGGGGAATGGGCGGAGCCCAAAAATATAAAGAAAAGAAATTATGATCAATTAATTATATTAAAAGATCGTAAATATGAGAAAATTTTCGAACTTAAAAAAAAACTAGCAGGTTGCGTATCCTGCAGTACGACTCTGAAGGAGCGTACGATTTTATATCAAGAGATAGACGAAATCAAGAAAAAAATTGAAGAATTATCTTAAGGTATCAGAAAATGTATCAATAAAGATATTATAATATATATAATGTATTATATTAATTAAAAAAAAGAGAATTTTCCACATTTATAAATTCGCTAAATGTTACCTCCTTTTTCACGTTGTTCATAGGGGGTGGTTTTTAGGGGTGATACAGAGAGTTCTCACGCCCACCATAGAGAAGTATATTAGTAGCTATAATTTTTCGCGTTTCAAAATGTGGATTAAGGGCATGCTTTATGGTGACGACGTAACCAATTTTTTTGGCGCTCACCATGTCCAAACGGAATCATATATCGCTCTCAAAATTTGGAATACAGGAAATGAGACATTAAATTGTGTTCGTATATTTATTTATAGTCAACATTTTGAAAAAAAAAATCAAATCGGTAAAGTAGGGATCTGATTTTTTTCAAAATTATGGCTCCAACTAAATATACAAACGTAATTTAATGTTTCATTTCCTGTATTCCAAATTTTGAGAGCGATATATGATTCCATTTGAACATGGTGAGCGCCAAAAAAATTTTTTCACAACCAAGCACAGAGCATGCCCTTAATATGCTTCCTTTTTGGTTTTCAAGTCGATTTTCTGATTTTTACATTCTCATCAGACAAGGTAGATTTGTGCAAAATTTGACCCCCCCCAAGTGTGTGTGTGTGTGTGGTCCCTGTAGATTTTTAGTTTGTGAGCACGATAACTTTCGAAAGAATTTACTGATTGGATTGGCCTTTGGTATACTCTTTTAGTGTCTTAAAATGGAGGTTATGTTCCCTGGCCAGCCATTTTGGATAAAAATTCAAACAGTTGGAGAATTTTGAAAAATTTTGATACCACTTTTTTTAATTTTCAAATTCTATGCACGGATGTTCATATTACTCAAAAAGTTGAACAATTTTTCAAATGACTTTTTTGGATAAAAAAAAATTGAGACATAAATTTTGAAAATCTAAAAATTGAAAGAAAACTTAAATTAGAAGCCTAACAACGCACGATATAAAAAAAAGTCTAAAGATGAAAAATGTATTTTTTTGAACACCGCTTACTTCAATTATCAAAATAAATATGGTTTTTTCGACGGATCATTATAAATTATTTTTTTCTTAAAAGTATAATGTCTTGCAAGTACAAAACTTTTCGGTGTATATTAGTATATTAATATGGTCTTTCAAACTCATTAAGAGGCACGCAAGTTTCAAAATGGATTAACTTGTGTCAAGGAAACACGCCATACTATTGCTTGAATAATTTAGTTTAAACTTTAAAATTCAAAATATTATAATATTCACTAGCAATATTATACGGAATGTGTTAGATACAAACACATTACGATTATTATTATTATTATTAATTTTATTATCCATAATGTAGTGATGCATGTCAAGACAAGAATTTCTGGTAGGGATCGATTTCACCAAAACATGATTAATTGATTACTCCAAAGCACGATTTGTTCAACCAATGTTAATTTCAGAGCGTACGAATTTGAAAATGAAATGCAGACTAAACAGTGTCAAACGATTGTATAAAATCGTCCAAAGCCAATAAATGGAAGCAGCTTTCTTTTTTATAATGATGAATAGATGGCGCAACGAATATATTCCTTGTGCGATGACAAAAGTAAAAAGAGAAAAGAGAATATATGATTTAAATTATTATTTTTAAAAATATTATTCAAAATTAAATAATTTTAGATGAAAATCATCAAGTATTGATAAAGGTCAACTAATTTGAGATTTCTTCGATTATGATTGGGTTTTCTCTAGGCAAATGGATATTTTCAAGTAAAAATCATCAAATATTGATAAGGGCTAACTAGTTTGAGCTTTTTTAGGTTATGTTTCAGTTTTCTCAACAGAAATTGACATTTTTAAATAAAAATCATCAAGTATTGATGAAGGCCAACTAATTTGACCTTTTTTAGGTTATACTTGGGTTTTCTCTAGGCAAATGGATATTTTCAAATAAAAATCATCAAATGTTGATAAAGGCTAACTAGTTTGGGCTTTTTTAGGTTGTGTTTCAGTTTTCTCAACAGAAATTGACATGGATAGGAATGGATACATTTGGATTCATTTTTTCTTTCTATTTCAATCCTGAAGATTGAAAAAGATACAAATAAATAGTATTTCCATCTTTTTACTTCTAACAGGGTAGCACTTATCAAAATTGGATCATTTTTACTTAAAAGTATCCAGTTCCATGGAGAAAACTCAACTTTAACCTTAAATATTTGAAATTAGTTGGCCTTCATCAATACTTGATGATTTTTATTTGAAAATGTCAATTTCTGTTGAGAAAATTGAAACATAACCTAAAAAGCCCAAACTAGTTATTCTTTATCAATATATTTGATGATTTTTACTTGAAAAATATCCATTTGCCTAGAGAAAAACCAAACATAACCTAAAAAAACCTCTAATTAGTTGGCCTTCGTGAATACTTGATAATTTTTATTTGAATAAAATGTCAATTTCTATTGAGAAAACTGAAACATAACCTAAAAAAGGTCAAACTAATTATAGTCTTTATAAATATATTTGATGATTTTTACTTTAAAATAGCCATTTGCCTAGAGAAAACCCAAACATAATCTAAAAAAGCTCAAAATTAGTTGGCCTTTATCAATATTTGATGATTTTTATTTGAAAATGTCAATTTCTGTTGAGAAAACTGAAACATAACCTAAAAAAGCCCAAACTATAGCCTTTATCAATATTTGATGATTTTTACTTGAAAATATCCATTTGCCTAGAGAAAACCCAAACATACAACCTAAAAAAGCTCAAATTAGTTGACCTTTATCAATACTTGATGATTTTCACCTAAAATTATTTAATTGTGAATAATATTTTTAAAAATAATAATTTAAATAACATATTCTCTTTTCTCTGTTTACTTTTGTCATCGCACAAGGAATATATTCGTTGGGCCATTTATTCATCATTATAAAAAAGAAAGCTGCTTCCATTTATTGGCTTTGGACGATTTTATACAACCGTTTGACACTCTGTTTAGTCTGCATTTCATTTTCAAATTCGTACGCTCTGAAATTAACGTTGGTTGGACAAATCGTGCTTTGGAGTAATCATGTTTTGATGAAATCTTGACAGTCGAGAAAAAATATCGATCTTGTCGTTTACTTGTCATTTCTCGCTCAAATGCATCACTACCGTAATGTTTTAATAATTAAAGCACAATTTTCTATAAATGAGTTAATTACAAAATTAGAAATATGTATGTTTGGGAAGGAACCATTAAGGCGGGATTAATATTGGGGGAGAATTTGAAAGGAAGTTACTAAACACGGAAAAAAGGTATGAGTAAGGGAGGGACGAGAAGGCTTGGCAAAGAAAGGGAAGAAACCATCTAATAGTATGAGGAAATTTTAGAGCACATAATAGGGACTGAAATAAAAAGAGATGTGCATGTTTAAAAGCAAGCTTTCATGTATCTATACAAGGAGAGTATCAAAGTATCAGACAAAAAATAAGGAGAAAAATAGCTTATAAACATATAAGAAATTCATCTAATATTTTGTATTTCATACTTCAGGAAATTGACTTTTAATCGCGTTAGTTCTTATATTTTTTTAAATATTCCGAAACATTGACATCTAAATCTTAATTTTTATATTTCAAAAAATTCCACAAGATTTCATTTGATTTTCAAAAATTTTGAGAAATCGGGAAATAAAAAAAATCAGCAGGGGTTTTAAGAATTACAGAAAAATATCAAGGGATTTTAAAATTAAAATGATTTTGGGTAAAAGATTTTAATTTTTGAAAGTACCTGAAATCTCATGAAATCCTCTTGAATTTTTTTTTATCCCTTCACGTTATTATAGAAATTTCCTAAAACCTTTTTAAAATAGTTGAAATTTGAGGAAATTACTTCAAATCTTTTAAATTACATATCACGAACATTTTTATGACTTAGAAATTTTTAATTTTTCGAAGTCATTGGATACTTCTCAAAATCAGTTGTCATACCTAAAAATCCAAAAATTGTAGAAATATTGGTTGAAATTCCATCACATCTATTGACCTTTTGTGATACCTTGAAATTATTGTAAATGTCTTAAAATGGGGCGCACGAGGAATTGACCACTCTGATATTCTTGGTATTCCAAAATATTCCTAAATTCTCCCTTTTACACTCTGGAAGAGGTTTTTTTTAGTTTAATAAAAAGTTAAATTTATACTGTACCATGCTTAATTTTGCTTGTTAAAAGAGAAAAAATATAAACTTCAGGTTGGTAATTTCACCTAGATACCCTCTTTTGAGATGCCTTGCAGAATACTCTGTGTGAAAATATACATGGTATTCAATGTTCATCATGACCTAAACCATCTTCTCAATGCATCCTTTTTACCCTTTTCACCCTTTTGTCTAACTCATTGCTCTTCACTCTATTCTCACATTCCCTGGTGGTCTGATTCCAAGCTTTCATCTAACTTTGAATTCCTTAAGCCCTACAAATCCTTTTACGTTTGCTATTTTTTAATAATCTTTACAGAGGATACCAAAACTTTGTAAATCACAATAAACATAAAATGTGATATAAATATAACGTTTCTTACACATAGAAAAAAATTGGACTGTATAGTAAGCTCTTAATATTATAGTATAGATTTCTGCTAATATCGGGATCTGAATTTAAAAGAGAGCAAACTTGTTGTCTTCACCCTCTACTTTCAACCAATAAGATTCCACTCCACTTTCCCACTGGTGCAAATAAGAATTTTTTTCAGTAATATTTTAAAAATAGAAAATGCATAGGAACCAAAAATTGTTCGTTAAAAAAAAATAAAAATGCTTAAATTTTCTAAATAGGGTGGATCGAGTCATTTTCATTTTCTCTGATAACCAAATAGCCTAATTTTCATTTGTACGAATTCGTATTTTTCATACTTTTCGTTTATTCTAGTTAGTATTCAACTTAATTTTGATATTCCCGGATAAGCATATAACTTAATATTCATTCACTCCAATCGACATTTGTAATAATCCTCATTCTTACGAATCTTATTGTGACCGAAATTGCATTTGGCATACTACCAATCCATTATAACAATAAAGGCGCGAAATTCACAAATAACCACTCAGAATTATTTCCAATTCGAGTGTTGCCAGGTCAGTAGTTTCTCTACTAGATCTAGTAGTATTTGATGGGGCGACAGTAGAAAAAATTAGTGTCAGTAGTTAGTAGAAATTTTTAGTAGTTTTTCGTAATGGAGCAGAAGGAAATGTTTTAAAACGTCTTTTATAGTTTAGGATTACATTTTTTTTTAAATTTGTATAGAGATAATGGCACATTCGATTATCAATATATTCTTGACTGTAAAAGCGCATGCGCACATTCTTAGATTTCATTCGCGACAACTGAAGGCTAGTCTCACGTGATATACATATATCTATCGAACCTATGCAGAACTTGATTGGCTCTTTCAATTAATCAAACGGAAATGGATATTTCTCTGCAAAAAAATCAAATATTGATGAATTTCAACAAATTTCATATATTTCAGGTTATGTTTAGGTTTTCTCAGCGGCAATGGCATTTGTCTACAAAAAACATCAAATATTGTTGAAGTTTACCTACTTTTATTTATTTGAGGTTATGTTTGGGTTTTCTCAGCGGCAATAGATATTTTTCTACAAAAAACATCAAATATAGTTGAAGTTTACATAATTTCATATATTTGAGGTTATGTTTGGGTTTACTCAACGAAAATGGATATTTCTATACAAAAAAATCAAATATTTCAAATTAGATAAACTTCATCAATATTTGATGTTTTTTGTATAGAAATATCCATTTGCATAGAGAAAACCCAAACTTAACATCAAATATATTAAATTAGGTGAACTTCAACAATATTTGATGTCTTTTGGAATTGAATATCCGTTTCCGTTAAGAAAACCCAAACATTACCACAAATATATGAAATTAGGTGATCTTCAACAATATTTGATGTTTTTTGAAGATAAAATATCCATTTCCTTTGAGAAAACCCCAAAATAACCTCAAATATATAAAATTTGTACAATTTCATCAATATTTGACGTTTTTTGTAGACAAATATCCATTTACATTGAGAAAACCCGAATATAACCTCAAATATATGAAATTAGGTGAACTTCAACAATATTTGATGTTTTTTGTAGAGAAATATCCACTTCCGCTGAGAAAACCGAAACATAACCTCAAATATATGAAATTAGGTAAACTTCAACAATATTTGATGTTTTTTGTAGAAAAATATCCATTGCCGCTGAGAAAAACCAAACATAACCTCAAATATATGAAAGTAGTTAACCTTCAACAATATTTGATGTTTTTTGTAGACAACTTTCATTGCTGCTGAGAAAACCCAAACATAACCTTAAATATATGAAATTTGTTGAACTTCATCAATATTTGATTTTTTTGGAGAGAAATATCCATTTCTATTGAAAAAACACAAAGATAACCTCAAATATTTAAAATTAGGTGAACTGCAACAATATTTGGTGTTTTTTGTATAGAAATATCCGTTTCCGTTGAGCAAACTCAAACATAACCTCAAATATATGAAAGTAGTTAAACTTCAACAATATTTGATGTTTTTTGTAGACAAATTCCATTGCTGCTGAGAAAACCCAAACATAACCTTAAATATATGAAATTTGTTGAATTTCATCAATAATTGATTTTTTTGCAGAGAAATATCCATTTCCGTTGAAAAAACACAAAGATAACCTCAAATATTTAAAATTACGTGTACTACAACAATATTTGGTGTTTTTTGTATAGAAATATCCATTTCCTTTGAAAAAACCTATACGTAACCTTAAATAACTCAAAAATGTTTGCCTTTATAAATAATTGTTGCTTTTTTCTTTAAAATGCCCATTTCGACTCAGAATACCTGAAAGCTTTGTGAATACTTAATGATTATGATCTTTTATTTTTTTTAAATTCGGTATTTATCTTTCTGCAGCGCCATCTATATGTTTTCTTTGAAAAAATCCGCTGTCATTACAGGCAGTTATCAGTTTTTCACTATTTGTTTACCTCTCTTACAAATTCTCATTCGCGCCCATTCGAGACCAGTCTGAATATAACAGCCCATTGGTGAATTCACGCTTTGGAAAAAGCGAGTTTTTTGAAAATCGATACCCTACCCTAAGAAACCAAAGAAATCTATAATATTTTTGCTATACCGACATTTGAGTGGCAAAATTCGATTTAAAAGCGTGCAATTCTTTTATTTGTAATATAATTAATAAATTTATAATAAAAGACATTAAAAATGGATGTCTTGTTAAGTTTAAAGTTATGCATTTAGTTCGTTAGTTCATTCAATCATTCAAATATGCTTTTCGCGCATGGTCAGTAGGATTCTAGTGATTCTAGTAGGATTTCTGTCTCTGTATGGTAGGAATGTTCTCATCAAGTGAGCAGTCTAAAGCTAAAGTAAGTAAGGCCATTGAAAGAATTTACCTTTAACATTTTGAGGTTCGGAACAGATGACAGGAGAACAATTCCTCGACGCGAGAACTTCTGCCAGCCAGAGAATTCCGCAATCGCAAATGAGCGGGTTCTCACCAAGATCTAATCGGCGAAGTTCATTCCAAGCCACCAGAGATTCTGAAAATCCTGTGAAGGCATTGTCCCTTAGCATGAGGTGTCGAAGGTTTGGAAGACCAGCCAGAGCTCCATCCTCCATATCACTGAGACGTTTGTTGCTGTTTAGAATAAGTGTCTCAAGATTGGCATTATCAGAAAATGCACCTCTTTGCACAGTGGTCAAGAGTTGCGTCCCAGAAATGTCGATTTTCTTCAAATTTTGCAGTCCTTGAAATGCACCAGATCTTAAGCTGGTGAAGAAATTCTGCCCTAATGTCAATTCTTCCAAACGAGGCAAAACGCCCAATTGTCTCGTGGGAACTTCCCTGAGTTTGTTTCCTCCAAGTTTGAGCACTCGTAGAGTGTTTAGGCCCTTAAATGCTTTGTCATCAATATTATCCAATCCGGCTCCAGATATATCCAAAACAGTGAGACGATCTAGGCCTTTGAAGCCATCATCAAAGAGTGATGTGAACGCGTTTAGGCCAATGTGTAGCTCGGCAAGAGCATTGAGCGGTCCGAGAGCTGGCGAGGGAATCGTTCGCAGTTGATTGTCGTCCAAGTAGAGGACACGAAGCGCTCCCAGTTTCTGAAACGCGTTCGGGTCAACGTTAGATATTCGGTTTTGGCCGAGATCGAGCTCCTCGAGTTTCGAGAGGGGACCAAAGAATCCGTTCTTCAATGTTTCCAGAAAATTGTCACGTAGGTTTAAGACGGTTAGCGACTTTAGGCCTTGGAATGTTTTCTCATTTATTGATGAAAGTTTATTGTGCTTAAGATGCAGTTCCACGAGTTGCTTCTGAGCTTCGAAACTTCCGTCTGGAATTGAGAGAAGGTGATTGCTCGATAAATCGACTGTCTTGAGGTCCGCATAGAACTGGAATGCTGCAGCTTCGACTGTCTTTATCTTGTTGTCCTTCAGGACTATCCGCTGAATACTAGGATTTAGTGCTATTGGAATCACATCTAGGTTTGCCCCAATGCAAGATACAACTAAAGTGTCATCGTCACAGGTGCACAGGCTTGGACAAAACGTCGCCTTCGCCTGCCCTTCGATAACGGCGGTGGTCAGCAGGAAAGTGAAGAGTAATCTGGATGCCCCAAAGCTGAATGAATGTGTCTGAAAAGAGAAAAAATATCAAATTATTCAATTGTTCATCTTATTCTTCTTAAATTTAAGTTCACAGCAACTTTACACCAAATTTCTCAAAATCTAAAAATATCACAGATATATATATTTTTTTTGAGGTATTAAGTTTAAAATTTTTAATTTGGGATATTTAAAAATTCACAATGAAAATTCAATCTTTAACAACATGTTCTAAAATGATTTAGTATTCAAGGAATATATTTGATTTCTTGCTGTTGAAGTTTTCACATTCTCATCAAAGATTGTATTATATTTGTGTAAAATTTTAATTTGACCCTTTTTTTTTGTCATTGTCCACGTTTTGTAACCCACTGAACCCGAAATACATGTTTTTATGAATACTTCTCTCTCTGTGTGTGCGTGTGTGTGTAGATTTTTAAGTTGTGAGCACGATAACTTTCGAAAGAATTGACCGATTAGATTGTTCTTTAGTATACTCTTTTTGTGTCCTAAAATGAAAGTCCAGTTCGATAGCCAGTTATTTTGGATAAAAATTCAAAAAGTTGATGTGAAAATTTTCGAAACCACTTTTTTTTAAAAAATTTAAAAATTCTATGTACGGATGTTAGTAGTACTCAAAAAGTTGAATAATTTATCCTTATGAGTTTTTTCGATAACAAAAAAAAATTGTCAGAAATAACAGTTTGAAAATTCGAATTTTGAGCTAAAAAACACGATATAGAGAAAATGATAGGAAACATAATTATTGGTCTTCACTTGTGGTAATACCTATCTCATATTATGAATTTATAAAAATTTCAATACAATTTTTAATGCATAGTCTTTTATTTAAAACGGTTCAATTGAAATTCAACGTTTAAACGAAGAAATTTAATAAAAGAATTGAAAGTTCCGAAAAATTCAAATATTTCGATTTCTTGAAATAAATTTTTGGATGTTTTTTGCTTCCTCATAGAGGAAGCTTTGTTTTCGTAACATTTTCCAATATTTTTAAAATCGTTTAATTAAACTTTCCTCACGTGATAAATGTCTAATACAACATTCTAATCAATAGTCCGTGTGTGTGTGTGTGTGTGTGTGTGTGTGTGTGTGTGTATGGATGTCGCCCTATTAACTTAAAGACAGTTGTAGATAAATTGATGTAATTTGTAGGATATATTGGTACCACCAATAACTCAAAACGTGCCACAGGATTTTTCAAAATATTTAATTTTAAAATTTTTATGTACATTTTTAATTTTTGTAAAATTGATTTTTCGACTATAACTTCTTAAATAATGAAAATTCAAAGCTTATGTAATGGAAAGAAAGATTCCTTCCATCGAGACGAATTGATTGACCTGTAAGATTAATGAATTTTATTGAATTTTAAGAAAATTATGATTATTTTTAATTTTGAAAATTTTCATTTCTAAATGCTTCCTCTATGAGGAAGCAAATTTATTTGCAACATTATCATAATGAGGAAGCAAAGTGCTCAAAAAGTGAATGTTATGAATTGCGTGCCGATTTTTTTTTTTTTTTTTGGGGGGGGGGGAAAGAGAAAGAATTTTTCGCTATCTCCCTCCGATTACCTCCGAGGAGTGGGAAATTGGTGATTTTGAAAATTTTTCGCTTCCCATAACGTCTCTCGTAGAATCGTTTGCAAAAAACCGCAACTTTCCATCTCATCGGGAAGGTGCCGAACAATTGGGTTAATCAATCAGTCATGTCAGTCATGGTCAGTCAGTCATCCCTCTTGCGGGTGTATATGTGTTGTGAATTAAAGAACGTGCATTACAGTGGAGAAATGACTATAAAAAACTCATGGACTGATTTAATTGAGTTCATTCAAGAATTTTTTCTATAAATTTCATCAACTTTTAATTCTTATTTATTTATTGTCTACACGTTAAATCAAAAAATAAAAATACACATTAAATCTACACTTTTTTAAAACGTAGTTTTCTCTGTTCTTAGTTTTAAATTATACTAAATTATATAAAAATTAAAAATAAAAACTACAACTTAAATCGTAAAGCATCATCTGTGAGAAAGAAATTGGAACATGGTTTAGATTTTTTTAAAAAGTCCTTATACACAATTATTGATCCCTGTGAAGTTGCCCCCCCACTATTAAAAAATCGAAATTTTCTTTAGAGTTCTGAGTCACTTTTCAATAGTTATAGATAGGTTTTTTTTCCTGACAGGTTTTAGCAATAGTTCTGACCTTTAAAGGACCAAAAACTCGATTTTTCAAAATGGGGGGCTAACTTCACGCATCCCCTCACTTTTGAAAAAGTGAACTTTTATCAAGAGTTCTGAGTAGATTCAGCATAGTTCTAGAGTTCCTGATGCTTTTCAAAAATAGTTCCGGCAAATTTACCAAAAAAAAAAATTTTCGAAAAAAATATCTGTTCCCTCACTATTTTGCAAACAAATTTTTCGTTGCGCCATCTTTTTCTGCTTAAAGAGTTCTAGAGTTCTACAATAAAAATTTTTCGAAAAATTAAAAAATAAAAAAGTTACAACATTTTGAAAAATGTTACATTGGCCGAAATTTTTCGTTAAAAGTTCCAGGAGTTCTGATGAGAATTCTGTTTCCCCCCCAAAGAGTTCTATCGAAAATCCCTATAACATTTGTCGATCAACTCAAAATCCAAAAAGCTACAGTAGTTTAAAGGTACCAAAAAATTTCTGTTTTCAAAATTTTGAGAGTTCCAGGAGTTCTGATGAGAGTTCTGTTTCTCCCCAAAATACAGTCTGTTCAACAAGAGCGTGTGGTCTGTATTTTTAAAACTAATAGAGAATTTTGAACGATTTTATTTAAAATTAAAGTACTTTCAAAGTACTAATACGCAATCACTTAGTAAATGGTCCTGTCTCCATCGTTGTCCAGAATGGCCTGGCACCTTCTTGGCATACTTTCAACTAATTTTTCGGCATAGTTCGTTGGTAAATCTAGCCACAACTTTTTAATTCTTTGTGACAGCTGTTTTAGGGTGAAGACACGTTTTCCGGCAAGTTTCCTCTTCAAGATACTCCAGACGTTTTCGATTGGATTTGCATCTGGGGACTATGATGGTCAGTCCACGGTCGTGATGTCATTTTCCTCTTTCCAAACGCTGCAGAGACGGCTTCGATGTTTTGGATCGTTATCCTCTTGCAAGATCCAATCGGCATTATCGGCTCCAAACATCTTTTTAGCAGACTTTAGAAGACCACGATGGTATATCTGCAACATTTTCTGAGCGTTGACGTTCTCGGTGAAGAGCTCCAAACATCTAAAACCGCGCTCAGAGAAACATCTCCAAACATGGACCTTCACTGGGTGTTTAATAGTCCGCTGGAGAAATCTAATGCCAGCCGTAGATCAGGCATACTTAATGGGAACCCATGCCCAGAACGACGCTTCGTCAGAAAAAATAACGTTCGACCAGTCCCGGTCGAGATTTTCAGCAGCCTTCCGTTTTTCGATATGGGTTTCTGAGAGTAGGGGTTTTTGCCTCGTGCTACGGTACTGCATCTTCAATTCGGCCAATCGCTATCGTATGGTGTTGATACTAATGTGTACTCCCTTTTTGGCTAGTATAGCCTTGGCATCTCGCAAACCGAGAGTGGGGGTACGCTTGAATAGCTGCACGATCGCTTTATCCTCTTTGCTGGTTGTTGCACGCATTTTTCCTCTTTCAGGAAGATCGTCGACAGTTCCACTGACTTTATACCGCTTAACCCACTTCATAATGAACGACTGTGACTTTTTTAAGTATTTAGCAACCGCTGCGACGGACATTTTTGGTCCTTTTGGATGGGAACACAAGAAGACGGCTTCAAAACGTTTAGCGTAAACA
>CAJFCO010018371.1:3085-19501 GCA_904066015.1 Synergus gifuensis | reverse complement strand
TTTCAATGAAATGAAATAATATTATACACCAATCGATTCGTCTCGACATAAAGAATATTCATTTTCCGTACGTCAACTTAAATTTTGGTTATTTGAAAAGTTATAGTTAAAAATTAATTTTTGAAAATACAATTAACCATAACATCCTTATTTATTAATGAAATGCATTAATTATATAGGTCAATCGATTCGTCTCGATAAAAGGAATCTACGTTTTCCTTGCATCAGCTTTAAATTTTGAATATTTCAGAAGTTATACTGAAAAAAATGAATTTTACGAAAATTATAAAAGTACATAAAACTTGTAAAATTAAATATCTTGTTAAACCTTTTTAAGAAATTCTACTAGGTATATAGTGGAATAACTATGCAAAATTTCATCAATTTATCTCTACGCGTTTTCAAGAAATTGCTGGATCGTGACATACATCCACACACACACACACACACATCCTCACTATTTTTCAGGACATCATGTTAGATATATTGACCTTAAAATATGTTGAGAAAAACCTTTTTTTTTGAAAGTGGATTTTGTCACCACTACAAAACTTCCTCTATGAGGAAGCAAAAATATTTTTTTCAGGTTCAGGGGATAACAAAACCTGGACATTCGACAAAATGGGGGGGTCGGGTTTAAATTTTACACAAACCTGGTACATTTTTTGATGAAAATGTAAAACTGTTGTTGTAAAACAACAATATAAACACTGTTGTTCGGTATACCGCTAAAGGGGGCAACTTCACATGTAGAGTAATTTAAAGTTGGTTTTGATATCCCAGTGTGGGTTTAATTCGAATATGTGAATTTAAAATTAAAGGAAGGGTGATTAAGTTTAAATTAAATATAATAGGTAGAGAAAATGGTTTGGGTTGAATATAAATGGTTTATTCATTAAATAAAATTAAGTAAGTTTACAAGGTGGGTCTAGTTTTAAAAGGTATCCTATTATAAAAGGATGATTGAGTCGAAGTCGAAATACCGTAACGCCTATTCCGTAAATTCCCCGTTTGAATTTCAAATTTTGAATTTGGTTTCGATAATAATCATTTTTTCACGAGTCTAAGCTCAAAATACATTGAAAATCTAGGCATTTTAAGGGAATTTTATGGAATTTTTAAAGATTTCATGAGAGATAATAGGATTTTAAATGTTATCGTAGAATTTTAAAGAATTTCAAGAAGTTTCTGGGAATTTTTAGAATTTTTCATGACTTTGATCAGATTTCAATCGGACTTCAAGGTACTTTTATGATTTTTAAATTATGTATTTTGTGTGATTTAAATAAGGAATTTTAAACTTTTTAGGGAATTTTATTCAGGAATTTCAAAAGATTTTTATGTGTTTTAATGGATTTTGTAGAATTTACAAAGATTTCAAAGGTTTTTGTCAAATTTTAAGGGTTTTCAAAAAATACATATTTCTAATTTATAAAAGATTTTGTAATATTTTTAAGGATTTCATGGAATTTGATGAAATCTTTAATGATTTTAAGAGATTTTAGGAGTTAAGAAATTTCCAGAGGTTGCTAGAAATTTTTAGAGATTTTCACTAATTTTAACATGGATTTCAAGAGATTAATGATTTTGAAGGCTTTTATGTGCATTTTTAACGATTTTTAAGTGATTTTTACGAAATTCAAGAGATTTTTAGGATATTAAAACGATTTTGTAGAATTGTATGGGATTTTAGGATATTTTGTGAAATTTTAAGGGATTTTAAAAGCTTTGTGAGTTTTATATGATTTCTAATAATTATAAGTGATTTCGAGAGATTTTGCTTCCTTATAGAGGAAGCTTTGTGGTCGTGACAAAATCCATTTTCTAAAAAAAGGTTTTTTTTGATAAGTTTTAATTGAAATATATCTAGTACGATGTCCTGAAAAATTGTCCGCACGTGTGTGTGTGTATGTGTGTCCCTTTTTTTTTATTTCCACCCTATCTCTAGAACGTGTGTATAGAAATGGATGAAATTTTGCACACTTCTACCACCCTATAAAACCTTAATTCTATCACAAGGGTTTAAACAAATATTTAAATTTATACAAGTTTTATGTACTTTAAAATTTTTTAAAAATTGATTTTTCTACTATAACTTCTCAAATAATCAAAATTCAATGCTCGTGTAAAGAAATTAAAGATTCCTTGTCTCAAGACGAATCGTTTGACCTGTATGATTAATGCATTTAACTGAAAATTAAAGAAGTTATGGTTATTTATAATTTTGAAAAATTAATTTTCAACTATAATTTTTCAAATAATCAAAATTAAAAACTGATGTACAGAAATTAAAGATTCCTTTTCTCAAGATGAAATTTTGCATAGTTATTCCACTATATGCCTAGTTGAATTTCTTATAAGGGTTTAACAAAATATTTAATTTTACAAGTTTTATGTACTTTTATAATTTTCGTAAAATTAATTTTTTCATTATAACTTCCCAAATATTCAAAATTGAAAGCTGATGTAAGGAAAATAAAGATTCCTTGTGTCGAGACGAATCGATTGACCTAATGATTAATGCATTTTATTAAAAAAATAAGGATATTATGGTTAATTGTATTTTTAAAAATTAATTTTTCGAATATAACTTCTCAAATAATCAAAATTTAATGCTGATGTAATGAATACTTAATGCTTCCTCTATGAGGAAGCAAAGTGCTCATTGAGTGAGCACAAAATTTGATACAACTTCATAGCTAGTTTATGACATTTAAATGATTTTGTGAGAATTTTAAAGAATTGCATGGAATTTGATGAGATTTCTATGTAATATTTTTGAAGGATATAAAATATATAGAGATTTTAAATGTTACCGTAAAATTTCAAGAATTTTTCTGGGAATTTTAAGAGATTTTAAAGTTTTTCATGGAATTTCAAAATTTCAATTTCAAATTTCTAGGAATTTTTACAGATTTTCATGAATTTTTAAGGATTTGATGGAATTTGGAGATATTTCTATTACTTTTAATGGATTTTAAAGGATATAAAAGGGATTTGAATTGTTATCATTGAATTTAAAAGAATCTCAAGAAGTTTCTGAAAATTTTAAGAGATTTTCACGAATAATAAGCGATTTCAGAAGTTTTCAAAGGTTTCTTGGAGTTTTTAGAGAATTTCACGAAGTTTAACATAGATTTTAAGAAATTATAGAAATAAAATATAATAAATTATATAATATTGAAAACGAATGTTGATGCGCGCGCGTTCGTTCATGGAAACGCTCCACTGGTTGGAGAAGCCAGGGAGGTCTTGGCTAGGGACCAGTCGGGGACAGACTGCTCAATGTTAGTGCTTCGGTGCTGATCTTTATAGATACGGCTGGGTGTTCCCCTCCTATGGTCAGTCAGGGATTGGCTCGTCCGAAAAAGTGGGGGGTCTCTCGTAGAGTCGCCAAAGTGGGAGCAACAATTTGTCCCTATAGCGAGCGATGACGGTGAAGAGATCTCGCGTCAGTGTTGCCAGACCGTACCATAATTATGTAATCGTACCATAATTTTCACTCTTGTATCATGTATCATCCATCGCGTACCATACCTTTTAAATATACCATAATTTTACAATATTTATGTTTTTAATTTTTTTTTTAGAAAAATAATGACTAAGGCAGAATAGCCCATAAGAATTATTTTCTGCCCTATATAAAGCTTGCTTGACCAATTAATTTTAAGTGAATCCAAGTAAATCGACGAATGAAATGGTTCGGTTCATTATAGGTTTTGAATTTCCCGCATTTGCGCACCCTATCATCTTCCGCTTTCATTTCCGGAAAATTTGTTGCGTTATAAAATTATAAAATTATATCAAATTTTATTCAAACATAATATTATTGTATAAATTTATTAACAAAATGTTATTAACATTTTATTTATAAAAAATAATAAAAATTGAAGTGTTTGGTAATATGTAAAGTTGAATTTCGCGCCGCGCATGCGTCTTGTAAGCCTGTACCATAATGTACCATAATTTCAATATACCGATTCCATAATTCCACTCCGTGTGTCTGGCAACACTGTCTCGTGTGAACGGGAGTTACAATTTGTTACTATCGGGGAGCGCGGATGTTGTAGAGAGACCCACGCCACAGGATTCTTTTTAGGAGGACTTAGAAATATTTCATGAATACATTTTTGGCGGACGTCAGTTTTAAACAGTATGTAGAAATTGAAAAAACGCTTTCGCGATGGTATCTGGCTGTTTCTAGTCTGTCTGTATATATGATAAAATAATTTGCAATATCTTTTAAAAATAATTTTCGAATCAATTTTTATAAAAAAGTTAGTACAATATTTGATATTTCCGAAGCATTTTTTATTTTCCTATAGAATTTTAAAGAGAAATTTAACTTCACAATTTAATAGAAATAAATACACATCTTTTTTTAAGTATATATTTACAATATTTTTTAAAAATAATTTGAAAATAAATTTTTATCTGCGAAAATACGTACACTATTTAATATTTCCAAAGTATTTTTAATTTTCTGATACAATTGAAAAAGAGGTATGCATTTTTCAATAATTTGCATTTTTTAAATAAAATTTCCAAAGTGTAAATCAATTTTTATCTGAAAATATATTTTAATTTGAAAATTTGCAAATCAGTTTTTACTTTTCCAATAGAATTTAAAAGAGAGGGTTAACCTCACAATCTAGAATTTTTTGATTGGAATTTTGAATTTTTAATATTATTAATTATTATGATTTCTTTAGAATTCTTTTAAATTACTTAAACTTCTTTAAAATTTTTTTAAATTCTTTCTTATTTTTTTCTGAATTCTTAATTTAAATTTTATTTGCTTGGATTTGAGTTCAGTTTTTTCTTTGCTTACAGCTTACTTTTTTCGTATCTGTTTCGTTGGTTTAAGTTTCTTTCAATTTCTTTTTCACCTATTTCCCATCCATTTTTATAAAAGAAAAAGCACCTAAGTAAATTTCGTTTCAAAGCTGGAAAGTGAATTTCAAAACTCCAATGTTATCATGTGAAAATGTTTTTTTTTTTTTGCATTGACAACAAACAGCGGTAATCGTTAAAAGATAATGCTACAAAGATAATTTCTTAAAATAGAAGCGAAGACATTCTCAAGTACAGTTTTATTTTGTTTGTTTACAAATTTTCAAGCTGGAAACTTGTAGTATTCTATAAAATTTCAAATCGGCTCACGCTTTTAGTTATTCATGAATGTGTGAATTTGGCAGAACTTTGATTTTCTGCCAAGTTTAATAATAGATCACCGCACAGTTCTCAATGCTAGGAAGAAGACAGTTCTGCGCACAGCAACCTGATGTTTTCTTCAGTTTTGATCGTGATGATATTTTATTAGTCCAATTCTGGATTTTAAATCGTTATAGTAAATATGTGTGGGTTATATAATAAATTGAGTGAGTTGAAACTTTATTATTTTTTCTATCATTTTATAGTTTACTTTCTAAATTGTGTCTTCTAATAAAATTATTAAAACAATTCACCATTGTTATGACATATCATAAATACAAGTCGTACCTATGTTTTCAAAATAATAATTAAATCTACTGTATGAATTGTTTTTTAAAATTTATTTTTTGAATTTGAAATCGAAGTGATATTTCCAGCTTGCAGTATTTTTAAGGAGACAGAGCTCATCTATTAAAAATAATTTATCTTTATATGCATTGTACATTTTTTAAGGATAAAAGTAATGAATAAAGTTAAATTTGCCGCAATTATTTAAGAAAAATTTTGCAAATTTTAAAAAAGTCAGGCTAAGTTTTTTTTTTTACGAATTTTACAAGATTTCATAATATTTTTCAAAGGTGTATTGGAATTTTAAAGAATTTTAATGAAATTTAAAAAATTTGTTTAAATTTCAAAGGATTTTACGAGATTCATTTAATTCACATAAAATCACATGAAATTCATTGAGATGATTTGAAATATTGTGAAATCTAGAGAAATCTTTGTAACATACTTTTCATATAACTCCTTCAAACTGTTTTAAAAGACCCTTGAAATCTTGTGAAAATTCTTTGAAAATCTTTTGAAGTCCCTTGAAATATATTAAAATCCCTTAGGTTTTCTTCTTATTGTTAGAATTTAACGAATTTTTAAAATTAAAAAAAAAAAAAGAAAATCTCTAGCTCAAGTAGAACCTGAGTTATGAATTTTTAAAAAAGAGTTCTTCCCGCATGCGCAGTAAAAAATTGTACCTTGAAAAATTTAGAAATACCTGGAAAAGCATTCAGGTATTTCAATAAAAATTGAAAATTCTTCTTTCAATGCCTTCATAACGGGGCGAAAGTAATAGTTTCAACTCGAGGGTCGAAAGTAAAAAACAACTGAACAGAAGGCATCGAAATTAGAATTTTCAGTTGATGTTATGAAAAATAATATACGTGACATTCGCCCCTTCTCACATAATCCTATATAGGAAATCAGCTATACTATTTAAGGCCATGTAAGACTTGCCCGATCCCTACCTTACCGACATTTTATTCTCTGCAACGCTACGTCTACATTTATTGAGATATCAAATTGAAAATTTCTAAAACTGAAGCTAAAGCATCAAGGTACGTTTATCTGGTCCTAAATATTGACATTTATAAAAAAAAAACTTTTCCCAAAATTTTTTTTTATTTTTAGAAAAATTTAAGACGAGATAAACATACCTTGGCATATTTTCTTTAATTTTATAAATTTTCAATTTGATATCTCAATAAATGTAGACGTAGCTTTGCAGAGAAAAAAATGTCGGTAAGTTAGGGATCGGGTAAGTCTTACATGGCCTTAAATCCCTAGAAATGTCTTCAATCTTTTGGAATCACCTGAAACCACCTAAAGTGTTTTACGAAAAATTATTACTATTGGTCTAGTAGCTCATTATTATTGGTTAATTAATGTTTAATTACTTAAACAAACTCCATTTGATGAAATATAAAACGGAATGATATATCGCTCTCAAATTTTGGTATATAGGAAATGAGACATTAAACTGCGTTATGAAATTTATTTTGAGTAGTAATTTTGAAAAAAAATCAGGGTCGGTAAGGAAGGGACCTGATTTTTTTTGCAAAATTACTACTCAAAATAAATCTTCTGAAATCAACATTAAAATTCATGAAAATCTCTAAAAATTCTTAGAAACCTTTTGAAATTCAATGGCAAACTTTAAAATCTCTTTATATCTTTTATATCCCTTAAAAATATTGTATAGAAATCTTATCAAATTCCATGAAATCCTTTAAAATTCTCACAAAATCATTTAAATATCAGAAAAATCTCTCGAAATCACTTAAATTATTAGAAATCTCATAAAATTACTTAAGATTTCAGGATAATATTTCAAATTTTTTAAAACCTAATAAAACTCTTACGAAGCTTTTAAAATTCCTTAAAGTTTCACGAATTATCCTAAAATCCCATACAATTCCACAAAATCGTTTTGATATCCTAAAAATCTCTTGAATTTCGTAAAAATCACTTAAAAATCGTTAAAAATGCACATAAATATCTTCAAAATCATTAATCTCTTGAAATCCATGTTAAAATTAGTGAAAATCTCTAAAAATTTCTAGCAACCACTCAGAGAAAAAATTCGGTTGATTCAATAAAACAGTTTGTTTAACCTAGTTTGTTTGTTGCAACTAAAAAATTTGGTTAACGCAACTAAACATTTGGTTCCTTTGAAAAAACGCAACAATTTCATATGGTCAATTCAAAGTAATTATTTGTTTGAGCATGTTTGGTTGATTCAACCAAATAAATGTGTTGAACGAAACATATTATTTATTAGAAAATGATTTGGTTAGTGTAAAAAAATGATTTGGTTGATTCAACCAAATAACTTCATTGACTAACTAAACATACCGACGCGACGCGTATGACGCGTATGCTGGTTGACGGCTCGAAAAGTGAATAGTATTTATTTAACAGTGTGTATTTCTATAAGTGTATTTATATATATTTAATAAGTGTATTTATATATATTACACGGAGAAAAACGGATAGTCAAACTGACTATCTGGAGTGTAAACTATAGGACAACCTTCTAAGATAGTTAACCTGAAAATCTGTATATACAATCTGAACATTATTGGGATAATCGACTTTACTATCTTAGATATTCAGGTTGACATATCTTAGATGGCTGTTCTAAATTTGACTATCCAGTTTTCTCCGTGTATACATATGTTTATTTATATAAGTGTATTCATTTCCATTATTGAATAGGTTATAGAGGATATTGGAAATCAAAAAAACTTTTTTTTTAAACCAACAAAAAATTTTGTTGGATTAAACAAAATATTTTGTTGGATCAACTAAAACATTTGGTTGGATCAACCAAAATATTTAGTACAGTCAACCAAACTTTATTAACCAAAAAATTTGGTTGAATCAACCAAACATTTGATTGACCCTATAGCAATGCATTTATTTGGTTGATTCAACCAAATTTTTTTTGAATCAACCAAACTTTTTTCTGAGTGACCTCTGGAAATTTCTCAACTCTTAAAATCATTAAAGATTTCATCAAACTCCATGAAATCCTCAAAAGTATTACAAAATCTTTTATAAATTAGAAATATTTTTGAAAGTCCTTAAAATTTGACGAAAACCTTCGAAATCTTTGTAAATTCTACAAAATCTTTTAAAACTCATAAAAATCTGTTGAAATTCCTGAATAAAATTCCCTAAAAAGTTTAAAAGTCCTTATTTAAATCCGACAAAATACTGTAGGACTAAAGTCAAGGATGACACGGTTACTTAAACGTAAGAACAAAGCGTATTTATTAAAGATGTAATAACTACAGGTAATATCGAAATTAAAAGGAACCGAGATAGACACGACTATCCCGCTCTGGTCTAGTAGAACGACTCTCACATACATACATACCACGCTTTACGGGCCCATCGGTTATTAGTGGCGCCCTCTATATCGCATAAGGTTCATTTTTGCTACTACAATACATATTTTAAAATTCATAAAAGTATCTTGAAGTCCGATTGAAATCTAATCAAAGTCGTGGAAAATTGTAAAAATTCCCAGAAACTTCTTGAAATTCTTTAAAATTCTACGATAACATTTAAAATCCCATTATCTCCCATGAAATCTTTAAAAATTCCATAAAATTCCCTTAAAATTCCTAGATTTTCAGTGTATTTCGAGTTTAGACTCGTGACAAAATGATTATTAACGAAACCAAATTCAAAATTTCAAATTCAATTCACGGAGAATTTACGATTCGGCAAGTATCGATTGTCGAAAATCACTATCGATACATACGACCGAATCAGGAGTGCGGAATAGGCGTTACGATATTTCGACTTCGACTCAATCATCTTTTTAGAATAGATTCCAAAATTTGAGAGCTATATATCATTCCGTTTGGATATGGTGAACACCGAAAAAATTTTTTCACAACAAAGTGCAGAGCATGCCCTTAATATTAAAAATGATTTCTATTGGTCTAGTAGAATATTTATTAGCATTTGTTGATTAATTATAAATTATTTAAACAAACTCCATTTATTTAAATCTCAGAAATAAATTATATTCTTAATACCGATTAACAAAACAACACGCTCGCTATTATTTTGTTTTCCTTGTTACAACTTCAAGTCATTCAGATTTTCAACAACAATGTAGGCGACATTTTGAAAACCTTATATTTATAGGCAGTAATCGCTCGAGAATTCGGTTGATAAAATTGAGTAGATAGATTATTGCATTTCTTTTTTCAAAACATATAAATAATTCCTTCGTATAAACCATATGATGGCCCTAAAAAGGGCTGATTAGCCCTGAAATTGGAGAATGAGCTGTACTATAATAAAATTAATTAATTCCTCTCAGAATTAAATAATAATAATAAAAAAAAGATGAGAATGATCAAAAAGTTCATGATAAGAATAACCTCTGAGAACTAACTTTTTTTTTGTGGCTGCGCTCTCAGATGTTAATATGAGAAACTGAAAATAAGAAAAAGAGGATCTTTTGTTTTAGAACATAGAAATGATTCCTTCGTATAAAATATTTGATGGCCCTAAAAAGGGCCGATTAGCCCTGAAAAGAGCGAATTAACTGTATTGTAATAAAATTATATATTTCCTCTCAGAATTAAATAATAATAAAAAAAATCAAAATAAAGAAAAAGTTCATGATGAGAAAAACATCTGAGAGGTAGTTTTTTTTTTATGACTGCGCTCTCAGATGTTAATATGAAAAACTGAAAATAAAAAAAAAGGATCTTTTGTTTTAGAACATAGAAATAATTCCTTCGTATAAAATATTTGGTGGCCCTGAAAAGGGCCGATTAGCCCTGAAAAGGGCAAATTAACTCTACTATAATTAAAAGTAAAAATTATGGAAAACAAAAATTAGCAAAATGAAAAATTATGTAAAAAATCGATTAGGCACATATTAAACATTATGGAAAATGAAAATTGGTAATAATACAAATTAGGGGAAATATCATTATTATTTAAGTAATAATTTGGAAAAATAAAAATTATTTAAAATAATATTTCAAAAAAATTAAAATTAGGGCAAATAGATTTTCGGACAAATAAAAAAATTATGAAAAACAAAAATTAGAAAAATGAAAAATTATGTCAAATAGTATAATTCGGAACATTAAAAATTATGAAGAATTAAAAATAGGCTCTTTTCATATGCTTCGACTGTAATTTAGCACGGGTGTAAGTTAAATAAATTAGTAACTTTACTCGGATTGTCTTCCTCAATTTTCTTGAAGAAGAAGATCTTTTTTGTTTCTTCCGAAGGAACTTGATATACTCACTGTAGTTCTGCAACATCCTGTCCTCCTTGATGTACAATGGAGTAGTGTTGATTGCCGAACGTCGTTTCATCTTGCCGTTTAGAAGGCTTACTGACCTTTTCAAAAATCCGCAAACTTTTATAAGCTCCTCGAACATGTTGTCAACGTCTGTCATCCCTTCTATTGTGAATTAAACCAATCAGGTAATCAGATGAGCGCACGTCGTGAAAGCGAGTCGATGGAGGGAGGGAGCGAACTGATTGGAGGTCGGGATCGGAATGGCGGATTCTAATTGGCACTCACTTTTGAGAGCTCGCTCCTACCTAAATAACAGTTTTTCTGCACTTTTCTCGCACAGTGTGTGCATTAACTCCGAACAGGTGCGTCTACTAAGCGAATATCAGGGTGTCTACCCACCCTGGAAAACCTGGAAAACCTGGAAAACCTGGAAAACCTGGAATTGTCAGAGAATTTTATTTTACCTGGAAAATCCTGGAAATGTTAGGGAATTTTTTCTATAGTCAGGGGATTTGTTCAAGTATCTTAATTTAAAAAAAAATGAATTAATCAGGGCTATGCCGACCCGGAAACCGAAAAAGATCAGAACAGGACCAGGACTTTAATTCAAAGATTACGTGTGGCCCAGGAGTTGAAAAAATTCCATAGAATATTAAAAGGAATTTTAAAGGGACTGTGCAAGACTGTAAAATATTTTAATTAATTTTAAGAAATTTCATCAGACTTTGAAAATTTTGCTAGTATTTGAGAATATTTATAATAATTTTGCGGAAGTTTAATGGATAAAAAGACTTTAAAGAATTATAGAATTTTGAAGGATTCTAAAAGATTTTTATTAATTTTAGGGATTGCAAACAGTTAACAAAAGATTTTTTCAGATATTTCAAAATATTTTACGAAATTTTAATGAACTTCAAGGGATTTAAAAATATTTTAAAGGATTGCATAAAATTTCTACAGAATATTTTTAAGATTTAAAAGAACTCCAAGTAATTTTAAGGAATTTCAGTTGATTTCCTCCACATTTGAATCAATCCTTGCTTAAAATCACTTAAAATGTTATAAAATCTTTTAGGATCATTAAGATCTTTTGAAATCGTTTGAAAGTAAAATTCCTTACGATCACTTATTAACATCACTTGAAATCTCTTAAAATCTCTTTGAATTCTTTGAATTCATTCAAAATTGGATGAAATTCATTAAAATATTGTGAAATCTACTTAGAAATATTTTTAACATACTTTTCATAACTGCCTCAAACTCTTTTAAAATTCCTGTGATATCTTGTAAAAATTCTTAAAGTGTTTTGAACTGTTTTAAAAATATTTTGAAATTCCTTAAAATATTTTTAAACCCCTTAGGTTTTTTAGAATTTGAAGAATTTCAAGAAAAATACTTTTATATTCCACAAAATTCTTTATAATTAAAAAGAAATAAATAAAATAAAACGTTTAAAAACCCCGTTATTTGTACAAGACAACAACTCCTAAAATTTCTGCGATTAATTTCTCGTTTTTGCTCACCTTTTGCTAGTAGAAAAAATAATTGAGAATTTTTAAATCTTGAAATATAAAATCATTTAATTCTTTATTTAATTTCAGGAATCTTCATAAGTTTTATAAAATTCCTTAAAATGCCTTTATTATCCTTCAATTTTTGGTGAAATTCCTGGAAATTTCGTAAATTGACTTGATATTTCTTAAAATTACTCAAAATTATTCAAAGTTCCATAAAGTCTCATTAAATCTCTTAAAATTTCTGAAAATCCACTGAAAATTTGTAAAATCTATTGGATCTATTCAAAGTATTTAAAATTACTTAATATCCCACAAAATATGGTAAAATCCCTTAAAATTATATAAAATTCCATAAAATATGGACAAATCCCTTAAAGTTATTTAAAATCCTATGAAACATCATGAAATCTCTTAAAATTCCTGAAAATCCCATAAAATCTCGTTAAATTCCCATACAATATCTTAAAATCCCTTTAACATCTTTCAAACTCTGGCGAAATTCCTTAAAGTTACTTAAAATTACTCGAAATCTCATAAAGTCTCATTATATCTCTTAAAGTTACTCAAAATTCCATTAAATTTCGTTAAATTCAAAATTCTTGAAAATCCAATATAATCTCGCCAAATTCTTTAAAATATCTGGAAATAAATGTTCTTCAAATGACTTATTATAATATCTCATAAAATATCTTAAAGTTGCTTAAAATTACTTAGAATCTCCCAAAATATCATCAAATCCCATAAAATTACTTAAAATCCCATGAAATCCCTTGAAATTCATGAAAATCGAATGAAATCTCGTAAATCCCTTGAAACCCTTTAAGTCATTAAAATAACTTAATATCCTACATGAAACATTGTAAAATCTACGTAAATTATTTAAAATTCCATGCAATTTCTAAAATCTCACTAAATTTCGTAAAACCGTTTTAAATTCCGTATCATTTTTCAAGATTCCGTGAAATCTCATTAAATCTCGTAAAATACTTTAAAATTCAATAAAATTTCGTAAAATGTCTAAAAGTTTCTCAAATTACTTAAAATTCCACAAAATGTATAGTCAAATTCCTGAAAATTATTTATTTATAATCCTTTAAAATCTCATAATTCTTCCCAAAAAATGTGGGAAGGGAAAAATGAAGGGATTTCAAAAGTATGCAAAATAATTCTGAGATTTTAATTTTTTATATATAAAAATTTGTAATTTCTAGTCCAATTTTAATACTCTCAATTTCGTAAAATCCTTTTAAATTTCTTATAAAATTATTCAAAGTTCCATTAAATCCCATTAAAACCCTCAAAACATCTTAAAATGCAATGAAATTTTGTAAAATCCCTTCAAATACCTTAAAAGTTTTCAAAATCACATAAAACTCCACAACATATCTATCGTTAAATCTTTTAAGATTTCTCAAACTCCCACGATCTCTTAAAATTTCTAAAACCCAATGAAATTTCGTAAAATCCCTTGAATCTCTTAAAAGTCTGATATCCGCTAAAATATCTTTTAGCACCTAACTAAACTTCCTTTTAACCAGCTTGGGCATCCTAATTTCATCTGTCACATTGACTTGGAAATATTTTCTCGTTATGAAAATATTTCTAAGTCCTTCTTTGACTCTGCACAATTACGCCACAAAACTAGGGTCTCTCTTTACCATCCGCGCTCAAGATAGTATTAAACTATCACCTCCCACTTAGTGAACTCCGCTAACGTTCCTACTTTTTTTACTCGGACCAATCACCGCGATGATAGAGGACGACCCTACTCTTGCGACATTCAATATCTCTCCCACCTTCTTGACTCTTCGTAAACGCTCCTACTCTTTTCGCAAGAGCCATTCGCGTGAATTGCCATACCCCCAGTCGGGTCTATAAAAGTAAGCGACAAAGTGTGAATTTATTCATTCCCTCCCCAGTTAACAACGTGTAAAGATTTATGAAATAAACTTATGTTTAACTAACCTACGCCTTCCAGTGTTCCTACTTTCTTATCCTTCGCATCCCGCATGCCTCCATTTCAGCGAGACCTAATTGAGACACGAAAGAAGAAAAGAAGAAGACACCGAGATTCCTGTTCACCACAACAGGGTGAATCATTCCCCTGGAAAACATCAACCCCTAAACCCAACATCCAGAGATTCAGATCCCCAATCCCATCCTCCCCTCGAGTACGAATTACTCGCTCTCAATCTCACCAACGCCACGTACAGGATAAAGCAAGGTCCACCAACCAGTGGACTTCCACAACTGCCAGACCAACCTGTGGACTTTCACAACTTTCTGGACTTCCACAACTTCTTCCAAAAGAAGAAGACACCGAGATTCCTGTTCACCACAACAGGGTGAATCATGCCCCTGGAAAACATCAACCCCTAAACCCAACATCCAGAGATTCAGATCCCCAATTCCATCCTCCCCTCGAGTACGAGTTACTCGGTCTCAATCTCACCAACGCCACGTACAGGATAAAGCAAGGTCCACCAACCTGTGGACTTCCACAACTGCCAGACCCTATCAACTCCACTACACCCATCCTAGATCTCAGTTCCGGTAGAAATTTTTAGTTCGCCTCCCCACCCCCCTCGCCGAAGAAAAAAAAGAAACCGACGAGGATATGTAAATTATGTCAACCGATGCGATTGGCATAATCAATGTTGCTCAGCTGATCATTCTCTTCCTCCTGAATGGACTTCCCTTTTAGGAATTGACCTTTCAGCAACCACATCCCAGCTCAATAGTTCCAAAAAGTCGAATAACGAATCACTTGCAAAAGTGATTGTTATTCGACGACGCAAACGACCTGTCACTATTTAATCACCTGAGACCATAGAATTACTCAGTCTCCAACAACCCCTCAGAATTAACCTCTCATCAGTCCTTTTTTCCTAACCTCAAAAAATCCATCGGTCCTTTTTAGGACCTCCAAATTCCTAAAACGAAGAATATCCCTTTTCCAAAAATCCATTTTGTCTTTTACTGATATCAGCCTTTTTTCCTCACGTGCTGTTATCAAGTCCTTAAAACTATTTAATATCTCTTAAGGCCATGTAAGACTTACCCGATCCCTACCTTACCGACATTTTTTTTCTCTGCACCACTACGTCTACATTTATTGAGATATCAAATTAAAAATTTCTATAATTGAAGCTAAAGCATTAAGGTACGTTTATCTGGTCCTAAATAATGACATTTACAAAAAGAAAATTTTTTCCAAAAATTTTTTTTTTTATTTAAAAAAATTTTTAAGACCAGATAAACATACCTTAGCATATTTTATTTAATTTTAGAAGTTTTCAATTTGATATCAATAAATGTAGACGTATCTTTGCAGAGAAAACAATGTCGGTAAGTTAGGGATCGGGTAAGTCTTACATAACCTTAAGGAGGGGGTTCGGTTTATTCGATGAAAGAAATGCATGTTTTTAGGAATTTTTTTGGCGATAGAGGTACTGCTAGTTTATTTTGACAATATGTAACTTATAGTACAACTTTTAGACTGTATTCTTATCAATTTATATTGAAAAATATTAAAAATTGAGCGAGTAACAGCGAATCTTTGGAGGTGCCTCGAAAAAAAGATGTTTTGCGGTGGACATGATAACTCGAGACAGAATCATCAGAAACAAATTTTGAATATTATAGAAGTTATAGTTGAAAAACTAATTTTTCAAAATTAAATGGAACCATAACTTTGATATTTTTCAATGAAATGAAATAATATTATAGACCAATCGATTCATGTCGATGCAAGAAACATTTATTTTCCTTACGTCAGGCCAAAATTTTGATTATTTCAAAAGTTATAGTCGAAAAATTAATTTTTGAAAACACAATTAACCATAACATCGTTATTTTTTAATGAAATACATTAATCATTAGGTCAATCGATTCGTCTCGACACAAGGAATTTTTATTTTCCTTACATCAACTTTCAATTTTGAATATTTGAGAAGTTATAATGAAAAAATGAATTTTACGAAAATCATAAACGTACACCAAACATGTAAAATTAAATATTTTTTTAAACCCTTGTAAGAAATTCAACTACGTATACAATGGAATAACTATGCAAAATTTCATCAATTTATCTCTACACGTTTTCAAGAAATTGCTGGATCGTCTCT
>CAJFCO010018370.1:182611-193385 GCA_904066015.1 Synergus gifuensis | reverse complement strand
GTCTTTGAAGCAGCTGTTCACAAGCAAAGAAACGGCGTTCAACGTCTATTGGCTTCAATTCATAAGGAACCCAATTTCCTTGCTTCTGAATCATTCCCATGGCTTTGAGGCGTTTCGAAATTGCTTGTTGAGTGACTCCCAATGATTCTGCTAATTCTTCTTGCATTTGGCACGAGTCTTCAGCAAGTAATGCCTCCAGTTCGGAATCTTCGAAAATTTTTTCTTTTCCGCCGCCATGCCGGTCCTCGACATCAAAATCACCGCTTTTAAAGCGTTGAAACCACTCACGACACATTCTTTCACTAAGAGCAGCGTCACCGTAAGCACTTGAGAGCATTCGATGAGCCTCAGCCGCAGTTTTCTTCAAATGAAAGCAGAAAATCAACACTTCCCGCAAATGACGAGAATTTGGCTCGAAAACTGACATCTTCGATCGAGAATACACTTCTGATGCAAACACAAATTCACTAATGTGGTGCTATCGTTATGTTGACAGATGTACAAGCTCACTGTATGAAATTTTTGACCTGCCTATTTCAACCTACACTTACGACAATATATCTTGAAATATTGTTTTGCTTCACTAATAATTTATTTTTCACATCAAAATAATTATTTTGATCACTTTAGATTATATTTTCTATCTTTATATTATATGTATAACCTTTTTATTGGTAATCATTTTGACAACGAAAATAGTCTGAAGATAGTTTTCAAATTCGATACATTCACACAAGGAACTTTTTCTTTTGTAAGGCACTCTAAATAATTTTAAAGTTATTAAATTATTTTAATCATTCTCATATTTTTATAGAAGCAATGTAAAAGTGCAAATTCGATATTATGCCTTTCGTTTCGCTGATTTAATTAACAATTTTCTCAGCTGACGATGCCGAAGTAATATTTTAACGATGCTCTTGAGTGCTCAACAGGGAAATGTATCGTGTAATCAATCTCATCCAGCTGGAAAATTTTAATTGGGATAATCTTGAACTCAAGCTTTTTTCAAGAACTATAATCCTCAAGCATCGTTAACGAAATGTCTATGCTAATTTGATTATGCTATATCCATTTAATTATAATACTTGTTTCACCGACATGGCGTTAAAAGTAAATTCGAGATAAGAGTAGAAGAATTAGAATAAGCAAAAGAAGTTAGAAGCACTAAAATTAGATGAGAAGGAGGAAGTTGGGTGCTTTCAGACTCTGAAAACTTTGAGAATGTGCCAGGCTAGTACACGTGTATACTTATGCCACAGCCAACAGTATGCAAAACTGTTTTAACAGTCGGTCGTACCTGTACACCAGTAATGAAAATTCTTCTTTCTCTAACTTTTCCTCAAGAAACTAAACTTCTTCATTTTCCTCTGGAAGAACTAAAAATTTAGGATCTTTCATCCTATCATCATAAAAAAGATGTTGCGATTATAATGAAAATAGATTCTCGCAATCTCGAAATTTTAAAAGAACTTCAAAAGAATTCAGAAGAGTTTTAAGATTTTCAATGTTACAAAACATTTTTAAGTATTTCAGGCGATTTTAAGTAATATTAAAAAATGTCAAAGGATTTTACACAACTTCCAAATAAGGTAAGGATGTTCTAGATATTTTACAAGAATTAACATTAAAATAAAGAGTAGAAATAATTTCACCTCAGATGAAAGAGCGATTCCGTTACGAAAACAATGAATCAAAATCACCTGAGTCACTTGTCTTCCTTTTGGCTATCTACCCATTTTTTACTTTCAACTAGAATACTCTTTTGTGAAAAACCAGTTATGATTAATGGAAAATTTGCTGGAAAGTTATACTCTTTTTTTCTCATAATTGAAAACAATCAGACCGTATCAGTTTTTCAAGCAGAATGAAAAGGTCATAGAAGTACGATCAACTTGAATAAAAGTGGTCGGAGTTTGCCAGACGAAGCTTTGATTGCGGATCCACTGCTCCGAATAATAAGGGAATTGACGTCGCACCGAGAGACCAACATACGAGAATTTCTCATTAATATAGATATCTTTTGATGAGTTAGCTAGACTAGCATATCACAGGGAAGTACTTGAAGCACTCAATGTTACCATCAAACCTTTCCTTATCCACTCAAATTGATTATATTAATCTGGTACTATATATACTATACTAATATTGACGTCTTTTCATTACTATATATTAATTGACAAACGATATAACCATCCGTAGAACAAAATAATTTATTACTTCAATATTTATAGTTATACTAGAATAACTGCAACATTATTATATCAAGATTTCTAAATAAAGTTCACTAATAAAGTTATCTAATAATTTATTTCATGCTCGCCAGGCTCGTGCAGCAATTTTTATGGGGTTCTGCCAGGGTCCTGGTCAGTTTTCCCTAATTATGATGTGGCCTTAAACAGGTTAACTGGCAAGGCCCACACAAGGCTTGTAACGCTTAGACAGAATATTGCCCTATTTAAGGAAAACTGGCCAGGGCCTTGTCAGTTTAACCAAAAATATCCTAGTAAATACCCCACCTAGGAAAAACTGGTCAATGCTCCATCAGGATTAAAAACTATTCTGCGGAATCATTATTCGCAATATTTGATTGTTAAACTATTTTATTTTCAGAAAACAAAAGTCCTATTATAAAAAAGAGGTATTAATTATATAGAAACAATAAGTGATTTTAAGAAATTTTTAAAGAATTTCAAAATAGTTCACGAGATGCAATATTTTAGAATTAAAAAAATTTTTTTAAGTATTTGAAGGGATTTTAAACGATATTAAAGAATTTTAAAGGATTTTTAAGAGATTTCAAGAGATTTTAAGGAATTTAAGGAGATTTCAAGAAATTTTAAGAGTTTAAAGATTTTCAAAAGATTCTAAAACATTTTCGGAGATGTTAAGAAATTTTAAGCTATTTATTCTAATGAGTATGTTAAGATTTTAGAGTATTAAAATTTTTTTTAAAGTATAGATATTAAAGAGATTTTAGTGAATTTTAAGAGATTTCAAGTGATTTTAAGGAATTTAAAGAGATTTCAAGAAATTTTAAGTGATTATGTAGGGAATTTAAAGGATTTTAAGATATTTGCCAAGATTTCAAAGATATCAAGATTTCCTAAAGGATTTCAGGAAAATTTGAAGCGATATAAACAGATTTCAAGTTATTTAAAGAATTTTTAAAGAATGCAGGGAATTTCGAATATTTTAAATTAATTTACACTTTTTGTTAATTTTTTCACAGGAGTTTAAATTATATTAAACATTTTTAAAGAATTTTAAAAAAAACTTCCAAGAATTTAAGGATTTTCAAAAATGTTCACTAGATTTAAAATAATTTTAGGTAATTTAAAGATATTTCAAGAGATTTTAAAAGATTTTAAGTGGTTTAATAGGAAGTCAAAAGCGATTTCGAGAGATTTCAAGATTTTAGAGGATTAACAATTTTTGTTGAGTATATGAAGGGATTTTTAATGATATTAAAGAATTTTAAAAGATTTCTAAAAGATTGCAAGTAAGTTTAAGGAATTTAAAGAGATTTTAAGAAATTTTAAGTGATGCTAGGGAATTTAAAAGGATTTTCAAAGAATGTAAGGATTTTCAAAGAATGTAAGGATTTTCCAGAGCTTTCAAAAGAACTTTTACAACTTTAAGTGATTTTAGTGAATTTTAAGAGATTTCAAGTGATTTTAAGGAATTTAAGAGGGTCTCAAGAAAGGGCTTAGCCGGGTAAGCATGTAAAATCTGCCCCCGCATGTATCAAGTCCAAATTGGTACCATACATTGGCACCTATGAGTCACAAAATTCCTGCAAGTCTCAACCTTAAAAACGTATTTTTATAGGAGTTATGGAGGGGGAAAGAAAAATCAAAAAAGTAGGCTAGGCCCTTTCAAGTGATTTTAGGGAATTTAAGAGGATTTAATAATATTTTCCAAGATTTCAAAGATATCAAGATTTCATAAAGGATTTTAAGAGATTTTAAAAGGTTTCATAGGAAGTTTAATGCGATTTCGAGAGATTTCAAGTGATTTTAAAAAGTTTTTAAGGAATTCGGAAAAAAAATCGTAATACTTTCAGGACTTTCAATTATTTACAAATATTTGTAAATATTCTAAAGGATTTTTAATGAAGTTGAAAAATGTGAAAGGATTTTAAAAGAATATGAAAAAATTAAAGAATTTTAAAGAAATTTTAGAGTATTTCAAACATGCCAAAGGATTTCTAAAGATTTCAAGTGATTTTAAGGAATTTCAAAACTCTTGTTATGGGTCCTTATTCTCAGTCGGTGTTTCCTCAGTAGTTAGGGGTTTTAAATGAGACTCATCATTCTAATTTAAAGTAAAAAGTTTTATTCTCAAATACAACTCTCGCTTACCCAGAGGAAAAACGGAGTTGTACAAAAGATCCTTAGCCACTGACCGAAACAGTCCGTGTTAGGGAAGAAAGTAGGCGAAGCTACGTACAGTGTGTAGTTCCCAAAGGCCGAAACAGCCAATGAAGACTTGCCAAAAATCCGACGCACTGTGTAGTAGTCGGGCAAAAAGGAGAGATGTTGACGAGGTGCATCTCTCGTCTGATCTGTTTCAGACTCGCTCTTTTAGCTACTCGGGCGACTGGGTCGAATGCGGAAGAGCGATGCTTCAGCCCGCTGGCGATTGATATAGCGAAGCATCGCTACTGGTGTGTGGGGGGGGAGCATGAGTCAGTCTCTGGTTTTTAAGGGGATACCTACTAGTCGCGCCATGGTTTGTCCTGACGGTCTTACTATCTTACCGGTTTTTCCTCTGGTTTTCTTACAGTGACTCCTTATACTATTATTATATTATCGGCGTTTACATAGACTAGTGTAAAACTTAATTGAATGAGCAATGTTTAGTAAAGGTATGCGCAAGAGGCGTATAACACTCTCAAAAAGGTTTCAAAATTTTGAAGTAATTTGACAATGAAAAAATGTTTTAGTAATCTTTAATATAATTAAAATGTCTTGAAATTTACTGAAATTACTGAAAACTCTTGTAATTGTTCAAATTCCCTTTAAATCTCTAGTTGTTAAAAATTATGAAAATAATATAATCATTAAATGTAGTTTAATAATAATTTTCATGAAAACCTGTTTAAAGTTCCTAGAAATATATTTTTCCGTGTTTGTCAATAATATACAAATTATTAAATTCTCTAATATATAAATATAAACATCTTTTATATTTTCATAAATAATAAAATGAATTTTTCATAATAGATTTTTTGTTTAAAAATTTCAGACACTATAACTTTATCATCTCAAAAAAGAGCTAATTTTCCATTTCTATAACTTTTTGTTTCGGAAGAATTCAGATATCTGGAGATTGTCTCTGTACTCACCATACTGATGCATTTTTTCTCCGCATTTTATAGTTTGAACTGATTAATGCATCACCATCATTTCAATGCTCATTTAAACAATGGAGTGTGACAAAGTGTTACGTATTATCTAATATACATATGTACATATGTATAGGTCACAGTGTTTGTTACCAAGCCGGTGATTTGTTTCCAGGCGGACATTAATGTCCCGACCTGCGCAAATCTATTTACAACGACGTTTTTAGTCAGGCGGCAGTAGAAAGCCGTAGTAACAGTAGAAGTAGTAGATAGTGTACGCCAAAGCAGTGAACGTTGCACGTGCTTCAGTAGTACCCATGCACAGATAATTTGTTTTTCTAGCAGAGCTTCAATTGCATAAAACATGTAAATCCGACTTCTGGGGATTTTTCCTCTCTCGTTAGACCATGCTTCTTATTTATTCACAAAAAAAACAAAATAGATACAAAATTCTCCCATTTGTGGAAGACTTTTTGCTGCATGTTTTTCTCACACGGAAATCCGAATAAAAATGGAGGTGCAAACTATTGTCATACCATGAGAAAAAGCGGTCAGGTTTTGCGTACAAAACCTGAGAGAAAAAGACGCGAAATAAGGTCGGTTAAGGTGGAAATATGTACACTCAAATTTTATACTACTAGCAATTTTATGATCCGCGCGATTAGTTTCTCGTTTTTGCACACCTTTTTCTAGTAGAAAAAATAATTGAGAATTTTTAATTCTTGAAATATAAAATCTTGTAATTCTTTATCTAATTTCAGAAAATCTTCATGAGTTTTATAAAATTCCTTAAAATGTCTTTATTATCCTTCAAAATTTGGTGAAATTCTTTGAAACGTAAATTTACTTGATATTTCTTTAAATTACTTAAAATTACTCAAAGTCCCATAAAGTCTGATTAAATCTCTTAAAATTTTTGAAAATCCACTGAAATTTTGTAAAATCTATTAGATAAGTTCAAAGTCTTTAAAATTACTTAATATTTCATAAAACATGGTAAAATCCCTTAGAATTAATTAAAATTCCATAAAATATGGACAAATCCCTTAAAGTTATTTAAAATCCTATGAAATTTCATGAAGTCCATTTAAATTCTTGACAATCCCATGAAATCTTGTAAAATTTCCAAAACAATATCTTAACATCCCTCCAAACATGGTAAAATTCCTTAAAATTAATTAAAATTACTTAAAATCTCATAAAGTCTCATTATATCTCTTAAAATTAATCAAAATTTCATGATATTTCGTTAAATTCTTTAAAATTCTTAAAAATCCAATATAATCTCACCAAATCTTTTAAAACTGGAAATAAATGTTCTTCAAATTACTTAATAAAATAAAATAATAAAATATCTCATAAAATATCTTAATGTTGCTTAAAATTACTTAGAATGTTCCAAAATATCATCAAATCCTATAAAATTACCTAAACTCCCATGAAATTCTATTAAATTCCTGAAAATCCAATGAAATCTCGCAAATCCCTTGAAATCCCATAAGTCGTTAAAACAATTTAATATCCCATGAAATCTCGTAAAATTTACATACAATTTCTTAAAATCCCTTTAACATCCTTCAAAACATGGGTGAATCCAGGGGGGGGGGCATAGCTGCTTGTCCCCCCAAAAAAGCCCAGATTTGTAAATAAAAAAACTTGATTCCTATTTAAATATTTGTGAATAATGCAGTTTATATAATTAATAAATAAAGTATTTAAATAATTTATAATAAAATAATAGTATATTACATACCTAGGCCAGTAAAATAAGAAATGTCTCAGATCACATGTAATTGTCGACCGAGGCGAAGCCGAGGTTGACAAAAATGTGATCTGAGGCTTTCTTTTTTACTGGCCAAGGTGTGTATACTATTTTTCTACTCGACGACGCCAGAAAGCGGCAACTTCGTTTAGCGCAGCGGCCGGGAAGTTGACACTTTCTGGCCGGAGGGCAGAAAAATAATTTTTTAATTATTATTTTTTAAATTCCTCCCTTGAGAGTGGAGGGGGAAGGGTAATTATTTCGTCCCCCCCAAAGCCCTTGTCTGGAACCGCCCCTGCTTCAAAATCTGGTAAAATTCCTTAAAATTAATTAAAATTACTTAAAATCTCATAAAATCTCATTATATCTCTTAAAATTAATCAAATTCCATGAAATTTCGTTGAATTCTTTAAAATTCTTGAAAATCTAATATAATCTCACCAATTTAAAAATTCTGGAAATAAATATTCTTCAAATTACTTAATATCTCATACAACATCTTAAAGTTGCTTAAAATTACTTAGAATGTCCCAAAATATCATAAAATCCCATAAAATTACTTAAAAACCAATGAAATGCCTTGAAATCCATTAAGTCGTTAAAATAATTTAATATCCTATGAAACATTGCAAAATCTCTGAAAATTACTTAAAATTTCAAGCAATTTCATAAAATCCTTTAAAATTTCATAAAATTCCCCGAAATACCGTGAAATCACTTAATTTTTCTAGAATCTCAATAAATTTCGTAAAGCCCTTTTAAATTCCTTAACATTTTTCAAGATTCCGTGAAATCACATCAAATCTCTTAAAATACCTTAAAATTGAATGAAATTTCGTAAAATGTCTAAAAATTTCTCAAATTACTTAAAATTCCACAAAATATATATTCAAACTCCTTAAAATTACTTTATAATCCTTTAAAATCTCATAATTTTTCCTAAAAATGTAGGATTGGGAAAATTAAGGGATTTCAAAAGTGTGAAAAATAATTAAGAGATTTTAATTTTTGAAATATAAAAATTTGTAATTCCTAGTCTAATTTTAGGAATCTCAAATAATTTGTAAAAATCCATTCAAATTCCTTAAAATTATTATTTAAATTAAAATTATTATTTAAGTTCCTTAAAATCCCATTTAAACCTTTAAAATATCTAAAAATCCAATGAAATTTTGTGAAATCCCTTCAAATGCCTTAAAAATTTTAAAGATCACTTAAAATTCCACAACATATTTATCGTTAAATCTTTTAGAACTTTTCAAAATACCATGATCTCTTAAAATTGCTAAACATCTAATGAAATTCCGTAAAATTCCTTCAATCTCTTAAAAGTCCTTAAAACTATTTAATATCCCTTAAAATATTTGAAAATCCAATAAAACTTCGTGAAAATCCTTGGAACAGATTTAAAGATTCTAAAATTACTTAAAATTACACAAAATATCGATAAATCCTTTAAAATTATTTCAAATCCCATGAAATCTCCATAAATACTTTGAATTATCAGAAAATCCAATTAAAACTCATTATTAGATTTTTATATTCATTAAATTTCTTGAGATTCTATAAAACCCCAATAACTGGTAAAATCCCTTAAAATTTCTCAAAATCAGAATAAATTTCATAAAACTCCTTGAAATACCATAAAACCCTTTAATATTTCTAAAATTTCAATAAATTCTGTAAAATTCGTATTCTCTGTCTTAATAATCTTTTTGAAAACGAAAATAGTCTGAAGATTGATTTTAAATTCGATACATTCACACAATTCACGCAGTTTCTAAACCAATCAGGTTTTTGACAACAATGTGTTCGATATATTGGTAACATCACTTTTTTAAGATAGGATAGTATACAATTATAGTATAGAATATTATAGTATAAAATATTATCGTATAAAATATTTTTAATTACCAAGTTATGGCTTTTAAATTTATAATTAATATGAAAGTGTATATAAAATCTACATTTACATAATTAAATTAATATTAAAACGCCAACACGACACCAACTGTCATTTAGTGATAAAAACCAATCTAAACAAAATTCACAAAAGAATAAAAAAACAAAAGAATCACTGCAAAGGGAGTGATATGGAATTATGAATACAAATACTTCACGATTATTATACAGTAAGTATATGCAAGAATTTGAATGTAAAGAATTTCATGACTGGTCCTCTTGATTGTAATTAGTAAACAAAAATTTAATTACCTTTCATTACAAAAAATTGCAGAGCTCTTATCGTTTAATTATTCATATTTTCTCGGTATTCGTATATAAGCTTGCTCGTGAGATAGAAATGAAATATTTCTGAATGTTCATTTCCTGAATATAGTCAATTCAATATGTAAATCAAACAATATTTGTACCTAAAGCTTTTGCTGATAAGAGTTTCATATTCTACACTTTCATTGAAAAAGTTCATTCTAGAAGCGCTCATATAAATACTCAAGTGTTATCTCTTTAAAAAAAAAAAAAAAAAAATAATGAAAATCATATAATCGATCATAGTGTAATCGATATTGATTGGGTTGAAGTTTCATACGTAGTCTGGCGAATATTTTTATTTCATTTTTCTTTTTTTTTTTTTTGTTTTATTGGATTAAGAACATCAAAACAAGTTCCCAAAATCATTTTATTTTTATTTATTTACTAGTAGAAATTTACCCGGCGTTTTACGGGTTTTTAAGAAATTTCAAGGGATTTTATGGAGATTTTAGGTGATTTTAGAGAATTTCAAGATATTTTAAGGAACTTGAATGGATTTTAAAAAGAATTCAAAAAAATTTTAAGGATGAAAGAGTTATCAAAGAGGAAAGAGTTATGAAAGAGTTATCAAAAGGATGTTCCAGATTTTTTTAGAAATTTCTATAGATTTCATAAGATTTTAAGACACTTTAAAGGATTTTATCAGATTTTAAGTGACTTTAGGGTATTTCAAGGGATTTCAAGATATTTTAGTGATAAGTGATTCTAAAGAATTTCAATGGATTTCAAAAGAATTTAAAAGAGTTTAAAGATTTTCAAAGGATTCTAAAACATTTTAGGAGATTTTAAGAAATTTTAAGGAATTTATTCTAATGAGTAAGTTAAATGTAATCCTTTAAAATCCTTTGAAATTATTTGAAATTCTTTCAAAACTTTTAAATCTTCTATAAATGTCTTAAAATTATTTATAATATATCAAGATTCCTTGAAGTTCGTTAAAATCTCTTGAAATATCATAAAATCTCTTAAAATTCCTTTAAATTCGTTAAAATCAGTTAAAATGTTTTGAAATATTTTTAAATCTCTGACAAAAATCTATTGATAATAAAATCCTTGAAATTCCTTAAAATTACCAGAAATCTCTTGAAATTCTTTTATAATATAATTTTTGAAATCTTATAAAATCTCTTGAAATTCCTCTGAACTCTCTAAAATTGCTGCTGGTAAATACATAAAAATTGTGGGTTTTGAGAATTGTGGACACTTTTTTTTGTTATTATTCCAATATAAATGTAAAAAAATCAGTAAATAAAAAGTTTTTGCTTTAAAAAAGGACGATAAAATGTTGGCAAACTAAAACCTTTTTTAACGTATATGCACTCGAGTTATCTCGGACTCTGCGGTCGTGCTGCAATGTGCAGTTTGATATAAAATCGGTCTCAATATAATAGTAC
>CAJFCO010018370.1:122623-168557 GCA_904066015.1 Synergus gifuensis | reverse complement strand
ATCGATTGACCTATATTATTAATGCATTTCATTAAAAAATAACAAAGCTATGGTTAATTGTATTTTCAAGAATTAATTTTTCGACTATAACTTTTCAAATAATCAAAATTTTGACTTGACGTAAGGAAAATAAATGTTCCTTGCATCGAGACGAATCGATTGGTCTATAATATTATTTAATTTCATTGAAAAATAACAAAGTTATGGTTTTATTTAATTTTAAAAAATTAGTTTTTCAACTATAACTTCTATAATATTCAAAATTCGAAGCTGACGTAAGGAAAATAAAGGTTCCTTACGTTGAGATGAATCGATTGACCTATAACATTAATGCATTTCATTGAATAATAAGGATGATATGGTTAATTGTATTTTAAAAAATTAATTTTTCGACGATAACTTTTCAAATAATCAAAATTTTAACTTGATATACGGAAAATAAATGTTCCTTGCATCGAGACGAAACGACTGGTCTAAAATATTATTTCATTTCATTGAAAAATAACAAAATTATTGATCTATTAGTTTTGAAAAATTTGTTTTTCAACTATAACTTTTCTAGTATTCAAAATTCGAAGCTGACGTAAGGAAAATAAAGGTTCCTTGCGTCGAGACGAATCGATTGACCTATAAGATTAATGCATTTCATTGAAAAATAAGAAAATTGTGCTTTATTGTAATTTTTGAAAATTAATTTTTCGAATATAACTTCTCAAATAATCAAAATTTAATGTTGATGTAAAGAATAATTAATGCTTCCTCTATGAGGAAGCAAATCATCTTTGCTTACAGGAAGCAAAGTGCTCATTGAATGAGCAGAAAAGTTGATACAACTTCACAGCTAGTTAAGGGTTATAGCGATAGGTTGTGGAATTTTACTGAATTTTATGGAACATCAAAGAATATCAAAGAATATAAAGTGATTTTATGAAATTGAAAGGAATTTCACCATATTTTTAATGATGTTAAAGGCATTTTAAGATATTTTATGGGGTTTTACGTAATTTTAAAGACTTTTAAGAGATTCAAAAGGAATTTTACGGAATTTCATGGAATTTTAAATACTTGTAAGATATTTCACGTTGATATTAACTTATTTTGAGGAATCTAAAGGTATTTTACGATCTTTCATTGGATTTTCAGGAATTTTAAGAGATATTTCATGACAGTTCATGGGATTTCAAATGATTTTAAGGGATTTTACGATATTTTATATTTTAATAATTTTAAGAACTTTTAAAGAATTAAAGCAATTTTAAGAAATTTCACTGGATTGTCAGGAATTTTTTTTATAGATTTAATCAGATTTCATGGGACTTTCAGTAATTTTAAGAAATATCAAGTGAATTTACGAAATTTAAAGAAATTTCACCAAATATTGAAGGATAATAAAGGCCTTTTAAAGAATTTTATGAAACTTATGGAGATTCCTGAAATTAGATAAAGAATTACAAAATTTTTATTTCAAAAAGTAAAATTTCTCAATTATTTTTTCTACTAGCAAAAGGTTCGCAAAAACGAGAAATTAATCACACGCAGAGCGCGCAGCATAATTGCTAGTAAAATAAAAATTCAAGAGTTTCAAAATATGTGTTTCGAAATTTCCAAAAAAATTTCATCTTGTGAAATCTTTTGAAATCTCTTTTAAACAGAATTTCAGAACTTTTTTCGACAATAAAATCAAATTATTGAAGTTTAAGATATTTTAGCGTAAGATTTTTAAAAATTACCAAGGCCTTTTAAAAAGAAAAATGGAAAACTCTAAAGTAAAGTAAATACAATGGATTCTAGCTCTTTTGTGGAAACACTGTAAACAATGAGAAGGCCTAAATCAGGTGACCTTTTACATCTTCGATCGTGTAGATTCAGGCCATTTTCTCTCGTCAATCTCATGGCCCTTTGACTTTAACATTCCATTTTCCTGCAACTCTCTTTCTCAGATCTTCTTTCAATTTCCGCGACCTTGAAAGATATTAAACCTGATTGCCCAAGTATTCGCTCGGAGGTACTTTGAACGGCTTTCGTCGATCGACTGAAGGGAAATTCACTCGAAATGAAAAAGAAGAGCATTTTCTAGATTGTAGAAAAATAAATTCTTTGCTGTTCGACAAAGAAAAAACTTTTGAAGAATCATAACTTTATGCAAAACGTTATCTCAATAGTAAAAAAGACTAACCCCAATGCCGGGAACTTTTGAAAGGCGTATGCTTGCGATATAAACTTATCTTTCCTAGTGAATAAGATTTACATAAATACTCAATTTAGAAACAAACTTCATAGAAAATTTCTCAATGACTGATGATTTTTCTCAGGGACACATTTTTGTGAATATCGTGGAAGCAAGTCAAGTGTATTGAAAAATGCATCTAAATGAAATTGAAGATAGACAAATGTGTCAAAAATATTTTTCTAAATTTACCCTGTGGTGAAATTTATGGTGGTTCATTTTACTTTATTTATTGAATCTCATTCATGCTGAAATTATTGTCTACTTTTTGAAACCCTAAATGTATTCTGTTTTATTCCCTGCATTATATCGAAATCGTTCTTGTAAAATTTTCGCTATTCACTGCCCATTCAAGTGAGATGATTGCGAATAAAGAAAATTACGACGTAATAATGTTCGTGCTTGCTAAAATGTCCCCAGATGACAACTGTTATACGTCAAACGCCAACACTCTAAAATTATCGTGAAAGCAAAGGGGAACCCTAAAATTTGATCATAAATATAAATTATCGTTTTACGTTTTCGGATTAAATCAGGTCATCCATACATTTTGCAAGAATATATGCTTGCCCAAATAAATCCATGAATAAATATGTATATTTTACTCTCCACTTTTTATGACTGTCCACGTAAGAGATTACAGCTAAAGCTTCTTTCAATCATTTTATATGCGTATAAGGTTGCCTATAAATAAATATGTGAAGCTTATCGCTTTTATATTAGAAATAAAAACAGAAGACAATCTAAGATTTGAATTTTATATATTATATTTTTAAATTAAAACAACCTCGGAACATAAATTAATAGTCTAAATTTCATGGAGCCAAAAACAAAAGTAGAACCGGTAAAATATTTCCTTCAATGTAGAGAGTAAAAAGAGATTGTAACGACTGACACTGAAAAATGCTTGGAGCTGAAAATTTAGAGCGAATTCGAACATTTCAATTTCGCTAGATTCTCTTTTTTCCAGAGAATCATCATAAATTAATCTCTTCTTTAGATTATCCCATGGAAATCGAAGATTTAAACAACGTTCTTATTATATTAATTTATGGTGATTCAATAAAATTTGTAAGACTCTAGAAAATTGTTTCGGATTGAAATTGAAAAAATTGAAAATAACTGAAAATTGAAAATTGCTTCGGATTGAAATTTATTCCGAAACAATCGGAATAATATAATAATCGATTTTTTAAAATCATTATAAATTTCGTCGAATTCCATGAAATCCTTAAAAATTCCACAAAATTTTTTAAAAATTAGAGAAATCTCTTGAAAACTCTTAAAATTATACAAAAACCTTCGAAATCCTTGTAAATTCTACAAAATCTTTTAAAAAAACCATAAAAATCGTCTGCAATCCCTCAATAAAATTCCCTGACAAGTTTTAAATTCTTTTAAATCCCATAAAATATTTTCAAAATCAGAAAAATTTCTTGAAATCCTTTAAAATTATTAGAATTCTCATAAAATTTAATAAAATCCTTAAAGATGCGATTGTCTTTTAAAAATCATTAAAATCTCTTGAATTCTCTTAACATTTCTGTAAATTACATGATAAAATTTAAAATCCCTTAGAATCTATTAAGATTATCAGAAACTTTTCGAAATTTCGAAATTCTACGACAAGATTTAAAATTCCGGAAACGTTTTAATTCCCTTAAAATTCCACAAAAATTTTCAAAATCATAAATCTTTTGAAATCCACGTTAAAATTCATGAAAATCTCTAACAATTCCTAGAAACGTCTTGAAATTCCTTAAAATTTAAAATCCCTGTAAATAATTAGAAATCTCGCCAAATTCCATGAAATCCTTAACAATTCTAAAATATTTTTTTAAAATTTGAAAAATCTCTTGAAATCTTTTAAAATTATTAAAAAATCTCATAAAAATCCATCAAATCCATAAAAATTCCACAATGTCTTTGTGACGTCCGAGATAAGAGACGCACTTACCTTTATTATATTATAGAGTTGTTCCTCGTTTTCTATCCGGTGGAAAGCGTGATAATAGAATTATCATGCATTGCCACTAGAGTCGGGGACGAGGATAACTGAACAGAGTGGTAGTCGGTGATTCGTTACAATAAATATTTATTTAATAAGCAATTACAAAGGGGGAGGTTTACAATAATCAATGTGATTTCATATGTAAAGAAGAGCTTCGTCAGGAATCCTTTTAGAGCAGCATGTAAATGGGGAGAATAATTAGAATGGGTATAGTGGGGGTAAATATGGAAATGGATTGTGGGACTTACCGTTTAGCCTTACGGCTGAATGCTTTTAATTAATTATTGACTCTTCAATAAATCGTCGTTGGAACCTCGTAGGTTGATTGGCTGAGTTAGTGGACTTGGTGCCTGGAGAACGTCTGCGTTAATGAGTGATTGCGTTGGTTACTGGACCCTGCTAGTTCGGTCACGATGAGCACTCGAACTGGTTAATTACTTAGGACACTCGAGTAGGGGTCTCTTGGAATTCTTGACCTTGTACTAGGAATACTGGATTGGTCGCTTGGATTTATCGACCTTGGACTTGGGACACTGGATTAGTCACTTTAGACACAGGATTAGTCACCTTGGACATAGGATTAGTCACCTTGGACACAGGATTAGTCACTTGGATTAGGGACACTTGATTGATCAGGAATGATTGACCTGGGACTTGGGGGCACTCGATTGATCAGGAATAATTGGGGATTCCTCAGGACTTATACGGAACAGGGATTCGTTCTAACTCGAGTTCTCGATTAAAGTAGACTGATTGCAGTTCGCGTTGATGACTGACTGTTTCTAACTCTCGAAGTCACTTAGGCAGATGAAGAGTTCTATCACACGGCTTGGACCATCTGCTTAGAGCCCAACGGCACGGTAAGGAGTCGATATTTAGACTGAATGACTACTGGTTCACGGAGATACTTCTTCAGGGGTAGAGCCCAACGGCACGGTAAAGAGTCGGATGGTTGACTGACTGCTTGGTGGCAAATTCGCCTATTTTATATCCAGTTTAATGGGTTTTCTGCACCCTTTTTAATTTCGGGATTTGCAGGTGAACCTGTGGGTGGTCCTACGGTAGGAAGTACTTGGACCTGGTTTAGAGGTCTCTTGAGGGTGTTGATTCACTTTTTCCATTTTCTTGATTATGTGGGTTCGTGTTCAGCGGAAGGGTTCGAAGACGCTTTTAGCTTAAGCTTCCGATGACCAATAGCAGAAGGCACGTGTTATTGCTTGATAGTTAAATGAATCGTATCCAGATCTTTATCTTGATAACAGGAGTTCGACGACACCTTCGAGAGGGTGGTTTGTCATGTTTATAATTCAATATTTCTGATTATTTTGGTACCGGACACAAAGTGTGCTGATGAACAATTTTTTATTAGTTGTTTGACCCGTTGAATAAGACATTGGATCAATACTTCGATGCTCATGCTCTTTTGAATGAATACAATTATTGATTTTTCGTTAATAAGCTATTATAATAAGTGACATGACGTCACATCTTTTAAAAATCGACTAATTTCTTGAAAGTCCTTAAAAAATGTGCCTTTGAAATCCTTTTAAATTCTACTAAATCTTTTAAAAATCGTAAAAATCTTTTGAAATCGTTCCATAAAATTCCCTGAGAAGCTTTAAAAAATTTTTGAAATTTTACGGTAATATTTAAAAATCTTTTATATCTTTAAAATTCCTTAAAACTATTAGAAATCTGATAAAATTCCATAAAATCCTTTTAAATTCTCACAAAATCTTTTAAAGATCAGAAAAATTTCTTGTAATCACTTAAAATTATTAGAAATCTCATAAAATTCCATAAAATCCCTCGCAATTCTGAGAAATCTTTTAAAATATCTTAAAATTCCTTGGAATTCCAGGATAAAATATAAAATTCCTTAAAACCCCATAAAACTCTTACAAACCTTTCGATATTCCTTAAAATTTCACAGAAGCCTTAGAAATCGCTAAAATTCTTTGAAATCTTTTTAAATTCTTAGAAACCTCTTAAAATTTCTCCAAATTTCAAAACATTTGGAATTCCTTTTAAAATCGCTAAGAATTCTTAAAAGTCTCTTCAAATTGCATAAATTCCTTTAAAATTTCACGAAATATCCTAAAATCCCTTAAAAGTCTGCAAAATTTTCTAAAAATTAGAGAAATCTCTTGAAAACTCTTAAAATTTTACAAAAACCTTCGAAATCCTTGTAAATTCTACAAAATCTTTTAAAAAAATAATAAAAATCCTCTGAAATCCCTCAATAAAATTCCTTGACAAGTTTTAAATTCTTTTAAATCCCATAAGATATTTTCAAAATCAGAAAAATCTCTTTAAATCCTTTGTCACGTCCCGCGACGTAATACTAATTACTTATTATTATTTTATACCTAATTCTTAAAAGATTAGCAATTGTAATCCGTATAACTTAGCTGGCAAATACTAATTAGACTACTATTTCACTATTGTATTTCTTTTATAATTGTTCATTGCAAATGTAAATGTAATCTCAAACGAAGGACAACCCGTGGGAATGGCCACGCCCTCTCAAAAAACTCTCGTCTTGACATCTTATAATTTACAACTCACATCCGCCAAAATTCTGTAACCATACGCACTCTTTTCAATGCGAATTTTCCCACAACCATAAAAACCTAAGAATCATTTCAAACTCTAAATTTATGTAATCATAAAGATTTCATCCTACGAATTTTCTATGAAATAGAAAACATTATTTATGTAAGTCGTAAAACCAGAACTACGCATCCGAATCCTTTTCTTCTAAAGAAAACGATCCTCTTTTCTAAAAATGAACCTTAAATGTCAAACGCATATTCTTTTCTTATACACCTACAAAAACTTAAATTTATAAGGCAATAATTGTCAACGATAGATGAAGACTAAAATTATTGGTCATCTCCGAATAACAAAAGAATCTGTATGTTCTAAAATAGATTTCTAAGGAAATCTATAAAATTTGGGTCACTACGTTTAAAGCGAACACCTGCATTTTTACCTATGAGAAAAACCCTTGTACAGTCTCTACCCACGCTTCTAATACAAATCTTCAAACGAAGGGTGACAACAAAGGAAAACACTAAATTATCAAATGTAACCAGGGAAACACGTGCACCCCATACTCTTAAATATTCTGAGTCATACAACCAGTTTCCTCGCTATGATTTCACAGAAATCATAAATTGTTCTATTGAAATCTATTTTCGTCGAAGTACGAACGGACCCAACTACCCTTCAACCATGTATAGCGGCCATCTTTAAATTGGAAGATTTATTGCCAAAGGTCTTATAAAAACAGAGGATTTGGACCCAAGGAGTCAGTCTGTTTTCATCTGCTAAACCTATCGGAACACCTAAAAATCAGTCCGAGTTTAATTCAATCAGTTCTCTAAGTGGAAGAAGTTGTCAAGTGCATCGATAGAAGGTCACCCCAGTTCCAAGTGGTCCCCTGAATCTTCAAAGACGGAGACCAGCCTCCATACGACAAATTCAACAATACAAGCTATTATACAGGTGAGCAGGTCACTTTTTTTAAAAATATAAAGGTCTATTCAGAAAAGGAGATCGGAACTAAATCTCTGTCTCTTTTCAGATCCAGATCCAGAGAGAGAGAGAGATAGTTTGAAAGGGCCAAGCCAAATAACTTCTGTATTTTTAAATAAAACTACTTATATCTAACTTCTCTTGAGTTATTTAGAGTCGAGTGGTTATCCTCATCCCGGTATAAAGGAAAATCCTTTTCCTTTCCAAAACGAGGAACTTTTTTAAATTTAAATCAAATAAAATTATGGGATGTGTTCATCTCAGGATGTAACACCTTTAAAATTATTAGAAATCTCATAAAATTTAATAAAATCCTTAAAGATGCGATTGTCTTTTAAAAATCATTAAAATCTCTTGAATTCTCTTAACATTTCTGGAAATTACATGACAAAATTTAAAATCCCTTAGAATCTTTTAAGATTATCAGAAACTTTTCGAAATTTCGAAATTCTACGACAAAATTTAAAATTCCTTAACATTTAAAATCCCTGTAAATAATTAGAAATCTCGCCAAATTCCATGAAATCCTTAACAATTCTACAAAATTTATTAAAAATTTGAAAAATTTCTCGAAATCTTTTAAAATTATTAGAAATCTCATACAAATCCATTAAATCCATAAAAATTCCACAATACCTTTTAACAATCGACTAATTTCTTGAAAGTTCTTAAAAAAATGTGCCTTTGAAATGCTTTTAAATTCTACTAAATCTTTTAAAAATCTTAAAAATCTTTTATATCTTTAAAATTCCTTAAAAACTATTAGAAATCTGATAAAATTCCATGAAATCCTTTAAAATTCTTACAAAATCTTTTAAAGGTCAGAAAAATCTCTTGAAATCACTTAAAATTATTAGAAATCTCATAAAATTCCTTGGAATTCCTGGATAACATTTAAAATTCCTTCAAACCCCATGAAACTCTTACAAACCTTTTGATATTCCTTAAAATTTCATGAAAACCTTAGAAATCGCTGAAATTCTTTTAAATCTTTTTAAATTCTTAGAAACCTCTTAAAATTTCTCCAAATTTCAAAACATTTAGAATCCCTTTTAAAATCATTAAGAATTCTTAAAAGTCTCTTAAAATTGCATAAATTCCTTTAAAATTTCCCGAAATATCCTAAAATCCCTTAAAATTCTACGAAATCTTTTCAAAATCCTAAAACTCTTTTGAATTTTGTAAGAATCACTTAAAAATCGCCAAATTTCCTTAAAATTTCTAGAAATCCCTTATTATTTATAAAAATTTTAATCGAATGGTTATGGCCTTTTTTCACAGATTTCAAGGAGTACCGGAATAGTCTCGCATTTCGTCAATCTAAATATAGTGGTACCAGAAGCATTTATATTAGGAGGCGAAGAACATCATGTTGACGTAGGATCCATCATAAGTCTCGTATGCATAATAGAAAAGGTAAGAATAAATTACTCCGATATTGTATAATTAAGCTCACAAATTTGACAATTAGTTCAATTAAGCAGAGTAGAGAAAATCAAAGTTTGTTCTCGTAATATAATCTACTAAAAAATATAAGCTTCTATAATTTGTTTCGGAGTTGAATTTCTTACATCTTACGTAAGTCGAAAAATGAATTTCGTAATAAAAGGTTCAACCTATTTAAATTTTCATGGGGCAGGCTTCCATCTTCTTTGTAAAGAATACCCGCTTCAGGCGGATATTTTCTTTGTCCTGCCTGTTGGCACAGCTTCAATAATCTGGCATAAATTGATATTATTGAAAGGACTCTTTTCAATTTTTTTTCTTTTTATATTCGTCCCAAAGCTGCTTACATCGAAATATAAAAAAATATAATTTCTATTTAAAATTATATATTATCTCCATTGAAAACGAGTTGAAAGCTCAGTTGAAAACATAGAATTGTAAACAATTGAAAAATAAAGCAACCCGTTTATAATAATTTCATAATAATCATATCCGTGATTTCTTTCAAATTAAAAATCATTTATGCATATTCACGTTTTATTTTATTCAACAATTTTAGATCCTTTCATATTTTTTCGAAATTTACATTTTGAGTGAGAATAAATAAATAAATTTACTATCAAAATTGTACATAGTATACATTATACTAATTATACTTATTATACTTATTTCTTTCCTAGAGTTATATTGAGCTTTAAAGAATTTGCACACGTATTTTTAATTTACAATTTTACGTGTTTGTTTCAACGCTAATAAAAGTACAACAAACTCGTAAAAATGTCTCGTAAAAAAAGAGGCGTTATTCAGTATGTAGTATAATATTGTAACCAGTAAGTAGAACTCTATTTGCAAGTTTTTCTTTCGCTGTGAATGCGCAAGTTCATCAGAATTGATTTTATTCTATGTTTTGAAAAATGTTGCACTCATCGCAAGAAAATACAATTTTGAAAAGGACATTACAGTGTTTTGCAAAAGACAATACAGTGTTTTGCAAAAGTTATTTCTTAATTACAAAACTTCCTGTCGACATAAAGTTAATTTCAACCGGAAGTACTTTCTTATTGGTTTGCAGAGACAAAACATTGAGGGGACTTTAATTAAATCTTGCGAATGGTCGACATCCCAATAAACGCGTTCGACAAAAAACATGGGAACTGTGCCAGTTTTCTTTGAGCGTTAAGATCGATTACACCTTGACAGTTACAGGACGTGTGACTTTTGTGAACAGAGAGAACGTTTTCTGTAACGGAGCTGTTACCCTCCATTTTTCAATCTGTTCTTCGGACGAACCTCGAGTCCTAAGCCAAAGATAGGCGCTTAAACTTTCAGCTGAGTCAGCCGACCAAAAGGCTCCATTATAAGTTCTTTAGCAGATGGTGATTTACACGCCTCAAGAGATATAGCTTTCTAAATCAAATTAAATTACCATTTATCTAATTCGGTTATATTCATCGAGTGGATCATTCTATTTAGGTACTTTTCACACAAGAAATAAATTCATTTGCCAAACTGAGAAAGAATTTCCTACACCCTCTCATGTCACGATTTTTTATTTAAGGGCATGTAATATCTTTATCATAAAGAGCAAATTTAGTTTTGCCAACTTTACGTTGGCGAGAGAACGAATATATTATATTATATGGAAATGGGCAATAAGAAAAGATTGCTTTTTAATGCAAATAAGTTTTGTTATTATGTGGAAAATTAGTATAGCATTTTGCAAACAAATGTACCCGTGTAGAAATTTCTGCAGTTAGCATTATTTAAACTAAGGTTCTGATGAGGCCTTGGTCGGCATTGCTATTTGAGATAAAAATATTTTAATATTATTGGGCATTTATAGGGCAATAATACAGTAGTGATATATCAGTAATATACCAATTTTTTGATAATGAAACAGGGTATTGAAGAGTTTTTTACGTTGAAACCAAACGTAAAAATAAGGAAATACCAACATTTTTGACACTTGATTATTTATGAAAATATAATAGATGGTTATGTTTATATATTGGAACATTTAATAATTTGTATATTGTTGACAAACGAAAAATATATTTCTAGGAACTTTAAACAGTTTTTTAGGAAAATTATTATATTAAACTACATTTTATGATTATATTATTTTCATAATTTTTAATAACTAGAGATTTAAAGGGATTTTAAAAAGTTATAAGAGTTTTTAGTAATTTCAGTAAATTTCATGAGGTTTAACAAATTTTAAAGAATACTAAACCATTCTTTTGTTTTCAAATTACTTCAAAATTATCAAAGTTTTTTGAATGCTTTGAAATTCCTTAAATTCACTTGAAATCTTTAGAAATTCTTTGGTATCTTTTAATAACTCTGAAATTTCTTGAAAATTCTTTAATTCTTTATATTCTTTTTAAATCCTTTGACATTCTTTAACTTCATTAAAAATCCCTTACAATATTTAAAAATATTTTAAATCTCTTGAAATATATTTAAATTCCTTAAATTAATTTAAAATCTTGAAACTCCCCTGATTTCTTTAAACATTCTTTAAAATAACTTGAAATCTATTTATATCGATTCAAATTCTCCTGAAATTCTTTAGGAAATCTTGATATCATTGAAATTTTGGAAAATATCTTAAAATCCTTTTAAATTCCTTAAAATCACTTGAAATGTTTAAAAATCCTTTGGCATGTTTTAATAACTCTGAAATTTCTTGAAAATTCTTTAATTCCTTAATATCACTTGAAACCTCTTAAAATTCACTAAAATCTCTTAAAGTTCTTTACGATATCTTCTAATTTTTTAAATCTTGTGAAAGCTTTGGAAAATCCTTACATTTTTTAGAAATCCTTTTAAATTCCCTAAAATCCCTTCAAATACTTAAAAAAAATTGTTAATATTCTAAAATCTTGAAACTCTCGTGAATTATTTTGAAATCTCTTATTGAAATCACTTATTGAAATCACTTATTGAAATCACTTATTGTTTCTATATAATTAATACCTTTTTTTATAACAAGACTTTTGTTTTCAGAAAGTTAAATAGTTTAATAATCAAATATTGTGAATAATGATTCCGCAGAATAGTTTTTTAATCCTGATGGGGTATTGATCAGTTTTTCCTAGGTGGGGTATTTACAAGGATATTTTTTGGGTAAACTGACAAGGCCCTGGCCAGTTTTCCTTAAGTAGGGCAATATTCTGCCTAAGCGTTACAAGCCTTGTGTGGGCCTTGCCAGTTAACCTGGTTAGGGCTGCATCAGAAGTAGGGAAAACTGACCAGGACCCTATCAGAACCCCATAAAAAATTCTGCACGGATTCAAGAGGGAAAGTGTCGTTTCATAGGTTCCTATTTTAAAGCTAAAAGGCAGAAGCTCTAAATGTCAAAAGATCAATCCCCTTAAGGTACAAGAGATTCTATCCACCTGTCGAAGGGTTACTTCAGTTCACGAGGCATCAAGCTTCACGTAACTCCAACTCGAGTTTTCTACGACGATAAGGAAATTTGATTCCTCCCTTTGCCCTTGGCCCATCCTCGCGACGCGACATCCACTTAACAGGATTTCCGCCCGGTGAGTTTAGCGAAGATTAGCAATTCGACGCCACTAGGGTCAAGAGAGAGAGAGAGAGATATAGAAAAAAGATAGCGAGAGAGAGAGATAGGAAGATATTACGTGTTATATCGACATGAGGGAGCCGATATACAGTCTACCTTTGATAGATCAATTTGTTTCATTTTTTTTTTATTTCACGTATACTATAGTTTCGATATATTTAGATATTATATCGCTATAGATAGACTTCTATTACGGTGCTTTTCATATTACGAGATAACTCGGATTTGATTTAATGTTTAATGCAAAAGAATTCTCATCTCCGTCTGAAAAATATTTTACCATCTTCATCCACTTCCATCTTAACAAAAAATGTAATTCGGAACTCGAAGAGATTTTTTATAATGTCTGAAAAATAAAGCAATGATTAGGAAGTGTTCAGAAAAAGTAAATAACCTGAATGATATAAAATGAAAGAAGAGAAATTTGAGTCGCCATCATAGCTATTTTTATACACATTTTTTACGATACTTGCTGTATTATGGAAGCTGGAATTTAATTTAATTTTTAATTAAAAAACTTTCTCATCGCCAGCGGAAAAATATTGCATATATATTCACCTCTATCAAGGAATTGACATTAAGGAATGAATTTTCAAGGAAGAGAGAGAAATCTAGAGATTTTTTTAATTTATCCTGATAAAAAAAGATCAGTAAGCATTTCAGATTGCTTTTCTTTAAATTCTATTTCTGCCAAATTCAACAATGATGGCATCTGAATGAGCTTCCTGGATTTCCATCGGTAATTCCATTAAGCTTAGTAAGTAAACTCAAGTTGCAAATAGTAGTAAGGAACTCAATAAATGGGAATTGTTTACTGATGAGAATCCTACATAGAGAAACTCTTTACTTGCCAATTCCCTCGTATATCCAGAGTCTTCCAATAAAAGTCTGAAACAGAAGTTAGACCATCAAAGATTTAGGTAAGCTTTTACCTCCCTCCTTCTTATTAGCTTTTAGAAGTTCGGAAAAAATATTTGACAGTGATCTAATAAGTAAAGCCGATGAGAGTGTTGCTTGATACAAAGTATTTTGGAGATTGAGTCAAAACTCTTTTTAAGAGCATGTGGAAATAATTCTTTTGAAAACATTAAAAACAAATTAATCCCCTAAGGTTGGAATAATATTTATCTGCTTTTATTTTTATCAGAAAATAAAAGACAAGAGAGTGAGCGATTGGTTTTATCTTGAAGAATATCCTATCTTATCTTAAAAAAAAGATGTTAACAATATATCGAACACATTGTTGTCGAAAACCTGATTGGTTCCTTTGGAAATTGCGCTTTGTGTCTGAATGTATCGAATTTGACAACTATCTTCAGACTATTTTCGTTGTCAAAACGATTACTAATAAAACGGTTACATAAAGATAGAAAATAATTTGAAGTAATAAAAATGATTATTTTGATGTGGAAAATAGATTATTAGAGAAGCAAAAAAATATTTCGAGATATATACCTAAGGTTAGTGAATATTATTCGAGAAATTAAAAAGATTAGTTGTACTAAACTTTTCATGTGTTTTTTTTTTATGTCTGTTTTTAATGTATAAATACTAGTATTTTTAATATATTATTTATTATATGTATATGTATTGGTATATTTACAGATCAGTAGAATTATAAGATTTTATGGGATTATAAAGTAATTTTAACGGATGTGAATATACATTTTGTGGAATTTTAAGTAATTTGAGAAGCTTTACGGAGATTTTTAGCAATTTTACAAAATTTCACTGGATTTTAATTTATTTTAATAGATTTAATGTGATTTTGTGAAACCTTGAGGTTTAAGATGACAAAATGTACTCGGGCATACGGATGAAGTCGTTTATTTAAAGGTATGATACATGTCGTAGGGACGTCGGACTCTGACTGACTCTGACTGACTCATCGGGTGCATTCGTACCTCACACCTTTGGGCCCACTTGGCGCCCTCTATATTTAATTTTAGTTACTACAATGTTAAGGAATTTAAAAGGGTTTTTCGAATTTTATTGAGTTGGAATTATTCGAATTAAAATTAAGATTTTAAGAATATTAATTGATTTCACAGTATTTCGAGGAATCTTATGAAATTTCAAATTTCAATCAATTTCAATTTCAATTTCAATTTTAAGTTATTTTAACGACTTTTGTGATTTCAAGGGATTTACGAGATTTCATTGGATTTTCATTAATTTCAAGAGAAATTAGAAATATTAAGTGATTTCATGGTATTTCGAGGAATTTACGGCATGTACGATATTTCATGGGATTTTCAGGAATTTGGAGAGATTATATTTGATTTTCAAGAATTTTTAAGAATTTAACGAAATTTCATGGAATTTTGTGTAATTTTAAGAGGCATAATGAGACTTCAAGGAATTTTGAGTAATTTAAACAAATATCAATTGAATTTGAGAAATGTAAAGGAATTTCATAAAATTTCATAGGATTTTAAGTAGTTTTAAGATTTATATCGTTGTGGAATTTTAAGGAATTTTATGGAACAACAAAAAATATAAAAAATTTTATGGGATTTTGACATTTATGGATATTTATTTCCAGAAATTTTAAAAGATTTGGTGAGATTATATTGGATTTTCAGGAATTTCAAGGAATTTTATAAAATTTCATGGAATTTTAAGTAATTTTATGGTCTTTGATGATATTTTGGGAGATTCTGAGTAATTTTAAGCGACTTTAAGATATTTTATGAGATATTAAGTAATTTTCACGACTTCTGTGATTTCAAGGGATTTACAAGATTTCATTGGATTTTCATTAATTTCAAGGAATTTCATAAGATTTCATGAGATTTTATGGAATTTTATGGAATTTTATGGAACGTCAAGGAATATCAAGGGATTTTACGAAATTTCATGGAATTTTAAATACTTGTAAGATATTTTTGGGGATATTAAATTATTTTAAGGACTTTCAAGAGATTTTACGAGATTTCATTGGATTTTCAGGAATTTTAAGTAATTTTTAAGTAATTTTAAGGGATTTTACGATATTTTATTGGATATTTTTTCGGTGATTTAATATTCTATGGACTCAACCGATTTCAAGGGATTTACGAGATTTCATTGGATTTTTAGGAATTTCATGAGATTTCATAAGATTTCATGTGATTTTAAGTAACTTTGTGAGATTAGATTATATTTTTGTGGATTCTAAGGGATTTCAAGGTATTTTAGGATAATAAGAAATTTTAAGGACTTTCATTTTCAGAAAATTTAAGAGATTTGTTGCGATTTATTAAACTTTCAAGTATTTTTAAGTATTTAACGAGATTTTATGGAATTTTGAATAATTTAAAGAGATTTATTGATACTTAATGGGCTTTTTAGTAATTTTAAGTAATCTCAAGTGATTTTACGAAACTTAAAGGAATTTCTTAAGATTTTATAGAATTTAAAGTAATTTTAGGGGATATAACAAAAGATTGTTGAATTTGAAGGAATATCAAGGAATATGAAGTGAACTTATAAAAAAGGAATTTCACCAGATTCTGAATTTTAATGGAATTCATTACATTTCATGGGATTTTAAATAATTTTAAGGAATTGCTTCCTCATAGAGGAAGCTTTGTGGTGGTGACAAAATCCAGTTTCCTAAAAAAGGTTTTTTTCAACATATTTTAATGTCAATATATCTAACATGATGTCCTGAAAAATTGTCCGGATGTGTGTGTATGTGTGGATGTGTGTGTGTGTGGATGTATGTCACGATCCAGCAATTTCTTGAAAACGCGTAGAGATAAATTGATGAAATTTTGCATAGTTATTTCATTTTACACCTAGTTGAATTTCTTACAATGGTTTAACAAAATATTTAATTTTACAAGTTTTATGTACTTTTATAATTTTCTTAAAATTCAATTTTTTCATTATAACTTCTCAAATAATCAAAATTCAAAGATGATGTAAGGAAAACGTAGATTCCTTGTGTCGAAACGAATCGATTGACCTATATTATTAATGCATTTCATTAAAAAATAACAAAGTTAAGGTTAATTGTATTTTCAAAAATTAATTTTTCGACTATAACTTTTCAAATAATCAAAATTTTGACTTGACGTAAGGAAAATAAATGTTCCTTGCATCGAGACGAATCGATTGGTCTATAATATTATTTCATTTCATTGAAAAATAACAAAGTTATGGTTTTATTTAATTTTAAAAAATTATTTTTTCAACTATAACTTCTATAATATTCAAAATTCGAAGCTGACGTAAGGAAAATAAAGGTTCCTTACGTCGAGACGAATCGATTGACCTATAAGATTAATGCATTTCATTGAAAAATAACAAAATTATTGATCTATTAGTTTTGAAAAATTTTTTTTTCAACTATAACTTTTCTAGTATTCAAAATTCGAAGCTGACGTAAGGAAAATAAAGGTTCCTTGCGTCGAGACGAATCGATTGACCTATAAGATTAATGCATTTCATTGAAAAATAAGAAAATTGTGCTTTATTGTAATTTCTGAAAATGAATTTTTCGAATATAACTTGCCAAATAATCAAAATTTAATGTTGATGTAAAGAATAATTAATGCTTCCTCTATGAGGAAGCAAATCATATTTGCTTACAGGAAGCAAAGTGCTCATTGAATGAGCACAAAAGTTGATACAACTTCACAGCTAGTTAAGTAATTTTAAGGGATATAACGATAGGTTGTGAAATTTTAAAGAATATCAAGTAATTTTACGAAATTTAAAGGACTTTAACCAGATTTTAAGGATCTTAAAGGGATTTTAAGATATTTTACAGGATATTAAATAATTTAAAAGACTTTTAAGGGATTCGAGGGATTTTACGGAATTTCATGTAATTTTAAATACTTGTAAGATATTTTACGATATTTTATGAGATATTAAGTTATTCTTTAAGGACTTTCAAGGGGTTATACGAAATTCTATTGGATTTTCAGGAATTTTAATGGATTTCATGACGTTTCAGAGGTTTTAAATAATTGTAAGGGATCTTACGAGATTTTATAGGATATTAAGTAATTTTAAGAATTTTGAAGGATATTAAAGGGATTTTAAAGAATCTTACGAAACTTATGGAGATTTCTGAAATTAGACAAGGGATTACAAGTTTCTATATTTCAAAAATTACAAATTTCTCAATTATTTTGTATACTAGCAAAAGGTGTGCAAATTTCAATAAATTTTATGCGTTGAAAACGCTGCTTAAAAGAGTAAAAGTCGATGGGTGAGGAGTACTATTAATCAACCTCGACAGGTGACGTTCATTATCTACAGTGTTGACGTAGGCAGGGCACAACTGTATTTAAAAAAGAAGGATTGTAAGCTGAGTAAACACCAGCCATTAACCAGTTTGAAAAATGGTATAAACGTTTTTTTGACAACATTTTTTAACCTTTTGAAATCTTAATCCTTTTCATTAATGAGAATCTATCAGTTTTCATATTCAAATTCAAATTCAAATTCATATTACTCGGCACCACAAATTAAATGACCTCTCAGAGTGAGTTTTAATTCTTGCTGCATAGTTTAGAAGAATAAACTACTTTAAAATATGAAAAAAGTTGAAAAGTTTAAAAAATTTGGAAACTTTCCGAAACTCGATTGATACTCTCGGCGTTACTTCAAAAGCCAGTGTAGAAGAAATATGAAAGTTTTTATTAACCAATCAAAATGCAAAACAGATCTTATGGTTTACCTTCAGAGAGTTTTCTTTGTGAACTTTGTATCCTGAACTGGTGTATTGTATTGTAACGTAAAATAAATAAACGTGAAACTATGAAAGCATTTGAGACGTTCTCAACATTTTCATGTAACTTTCGGTTTAAATTGCAGGCATTCCCCCAGTCTTTGTTGATTAAAATCGAGAACAAAGTTTCGTCAGATAGTAGATCACTTCCCTGAAGTATTATAGACTGCTTAAAATTTAATACAGGATTTAGCTTTAGAGATTGCTGGATTATAAATTTAATATTCGATTCAAGTTTACAAAGTCTGTGTGATACACCAATTAAAAAGAGAACCAATAAGTAATGTTAAACAAGAATCTTAAGCTTCTTAGTCTAACATCTTTTGAATTGTAAATAAATACAGTAAAAATATGTAGAAAACAGAATCTAAATATACAAAACTGAAGATCTGTTCATATCTGAATATCTCTCAAAAATTTGAGAACTTTCAAGAAATTTTTAAAACATTTTGAATTTTCTGTGCAGAAATTTTGATGAGGTTCTGATAGCGTCCTGGTCAGTTTTCCCTACTTCTGATGTGGTCCTAACCAGGTTAACTGGCAAGGCCCACACAAAGATTCTAACGCTTTAACAAAATATTGCCATACTTAAGGAAAACTGGCCAGGGCCTTGTTAGTTATTTACCCAAAAAATACCCTAGTAAATATTCCATCTAGGAAAAACTGATCAATACCCCAGCAGGATTAATAAACTATTCTGTGGAATCATTATTCACAATATTTGATTATTAAGCAATTTAATTTTCTGAAAATAATTTTGTTTTGAGTATTTGAAGGGATTTTAAATGATATTAAAGAATTTTGAAGGAATTTTGAAAGATTTCAAGTGATTTTAAGGAATTTAAGGAGATTTCAAGAAATTTCAGGTGATTCTAGGGAATTTAAAAGGATTTTAAGATATTTTCCAAGATTTCAAAGATATCAAAAGATTTCCTAAAGGATTTCATAAGAATTTAAAGCGATGTAAATAGATTCCAAGTTATTTTAAAAAATGTTTAAAGAATTCAGGGAAGTTTCAAGATTTTAAATTAATTTACACATTTTGTTAATTTTTTCAATGGATTTTAAATGTTATTGACAATTTTTAAACGATTGTAAAAGAACTTCCAAGAATTTAAAGATACTTGAAGAGATTTAAAATATTTGTAAATATTGTAAGGGATTTTTAATGAAGTTAAAAAATTTCAAAGGATTTCTGAAGATTTTAAGTAATTTTAAGGAATTTGAGGAGATTTTAAGAAATTTTAAGTGATTGTAGGGAATTTAAAAGGATTTCCAAAGAATGTAAGGATTTTCCAGAGCTTTCACAAGATTTAAAAAATTATAATATATACCGTAAAGGACTGTAAGAGATTTTAGTGAATTTTAAGAGATTTCAAGTGATTTTATGGAATTTAATAGGGTTTCAAGAAATTTTAAGTGATTCTAGGGAATTTAAAAGGATTTTAAGATATTTTCAAAGATTTCAAAGATACATACCAAGATTTCCTAAAGGATTTCAGGAGAATTTGAATCGATATAAATATATTTCAAGCTATTCTAAAGAATGTTTAAAGAATTCAGAGGAGTTTCAAGATTTTAAATTAATTTACACATTTTGTTAATTTTTTAAATGGATTTTAAATGATATTGGCAATTTTTAATTGATTGTAAAAGAACTTTCAAGAATTTAAGGATTTTTAAGAATTTTTACGAGATTTTAAATGATTTTAGGGAATTTAAAGATATTTCATGAAATTTTAAGAGATTTTATATCAGGGGCTGATCCAGAAAAATATTTCGGGGGGGGGGGGTAAAATATCCATGGACAATACATCGACCTTTTGTATGTTTATTATTATTATTATTATTATGTTGAATATAAAATGAAAAAAGTTTCGGGGGGCGGGTTGAACCCCCTAAACCACTCCTCTGAATCCGCCCCTGTTTTTATAGGAAGTTTAAGTGATTTCGAGAGATTTCAAGATTTTAGAGCGTTAAAAATTTTTTTTGAATATTTGAAGTAATTTTTAATGTTATTAAAGAATTTTAAAAGATTTCTAAAAGATTTCAAGTGATTTTAAGGAATTTAAGGAGATTTTAAGAAATTTTAAGTCATGCTAGGGAATTTAAAAGGATTTCAAAAGAATGTAAAGATTTTCTAGAGCTTTCACAAGATTTAAAAAATTATAATATATCGTAAAGGACTTTAAGAGATTTTAGTGAATTTTAAGATATTTCAAATGATTTTAAGGAATTTAAAAGGATTTCAGGAAATTTTAAGTGATTCTACGGAATTTAAAAGGATTTTAAGATATTTTCCAAGATTTCAAAGATATCAAGATTTCCTAAAGGATTTTAAGAGAATTTAAAGCGATATAAACAGATTTCAAATTATTTTAAAGAATGTTTAGAGAATTCAGGGGAGTTTCAAGATTTTAAATTAATTTACACATTTTGTTAATTTTTTCAAAAGATTTTATATGATATTGAAAATATTTTAAAGGATTGTAAAAGATTTTAAATGATTTTAGGGAATTTAAAGATATTTCAAGAGATTTTAAGTGGTTTTATTGGAAATTTAAAGCGATTTCGAGAGATTTCAAGTGATTTAAAAAAATTCTTTAGGAATTCCGAAAAAAATATCATAATACTTTCAGGACTTTCAATTATTTAAAAATATTTGTAAATATTGTAAGGGATTTTTATTGAAGTTCAAAAATATCAAAGGATATTAAAAGAATATGAAAAATGTTTCAGCATTCTTTAAAATTTGTTAAACCTCTTGAATTTACTGAAATTAATAAAAATTCAGAACTTTTAAAAAGCCCTTAAATCTCTAGTTATTAAAAAATATCAAAATAATATAATCATAAAATGTAGTTTAATAATAATTTTCATGAAAACCTGTTTAAAATTCCTAGAAATATATTTTTCCGTGCTTATCAACAATATACAAATTATTAAATTTTCCAATATATAAATGTAACCATCTTTTGAATTTTCATAAATAATCAAGTAATAATTGCGACAATTTCTGCACGGATTTTTTATATTCTATAGATTTTAAAAAATGACGTATTTCTGACACTCAATTAAATTATGTGTAAAAAAATATTCTTGACTGCAAAAAGGTATTTTTAATACATACAAAGATAATCACATAATTTAAAAAATACAATAGTTGTTATTGAATTATATTCACCCAAAATCCAATAAATGCGGTGTGATATAGATCAGTTTGTGTATGTAATATTCAATTTAATAACAAATGGTTTCCTACTGTCGCGCTCCAGCAATTAAACAATTTTATCATTTTTCAGGTAAAAAATGTAAAATAAAAATATGTTTTATGATAGTGGATTTACACGATCTAGTCAGATAACGTTTATTTTTCAGTTGACTGATGTATAATAAACATTTCACGAACATACCCAATTACAGCTCTCCATTGTATTTTCTGTGCTTATATAACACATTATCTAATAATTTATAGTTCATAAATACTCTCTAATAAACTGAATGAAGCACAACGAAATTTCCGTGCTGTATTTTATCGTTCTTTATTACGCTGCACCTGCTGAGCAGATCGATACTTTGCTCAAGTCGACATACGTTGCCAATAAGGCTTCACAAAGAATTGAGAGTGTTTTTCTAAATATATATCGATTTTTTGAAAATATCAAAGAAAATACCAAAAAGTTCATAAAGTTAAGAGACATATCAAAGTGAAATGTAATACTATAATTCACACTACTAAAGATTGAACTGTATTTTGGTGAATGATGGAGTTATGTAGTAATTGTATAATATCAACTTTCATGATAATGATACCTTATAATAGTTATTATGATAATTACTATCTACCGTCAGTTTACTAACACATTTACGAAGCATTAGCTTTTATTAGCCATTATATTAGCTATTATTATAGCTATTATTAGCTATTATTACATATTACACACATTTACTTTCTTAATAATTGTACTATGTGGGGGTTTTTTAATTACTTTTCAAAAATCGTGATAGTTTATTGGGCTGAATTTTCAGACGACTACTTAGACGAATTTTTTTCTTCTTCAAAAATTTCGAAACATTTTAAACGATTTCAATAGATTTATAATAATTTGAAATGATTTCAAGATATTTAAATACACGGAGAAAACTGGATATTAAACCGTAATATCTATCTATTTAACTATGGGACGACTATCTAGATATTTAGATATAATATCTTGATTCTAAAACTTAATATCCAGATATTAAAATATATAATCCAAATATTCTAACATCCAATATTTTAATATCTGGATATTAAGTTTTAATATCAAGATATTACATCTAAATATCTAGATAGTCGTCCCACAGTTAAATAGCTAGATATTACGGTTTAATATCCAGTTTTCTCCGTGTACATTTTAAGTGACTTTAAGGATTTTCAATGGATTTCAAATGAATTTAGGGGATTTTAAGAATTTAAAAGAAATTTGGAGATATTTAGGGGATTTTGTGGAAACCTTAGGATATTTTGAGTAATTTTAAGGAATTAAAAGGGATTTTAAAGGGACTTTAAAGGATTAAGAAAGATCTTAAGTGATCTTCAAGGATTTCGAGATGTTTAAAGAGATTTCAAGAGAGTTCAAGAAAGTAAGAGATTTAAGAATTAAAGGATAGGAATTTGAGGAAAGTTGAAGAGATTTAAAGATATTTTAAAAAATTCCAAAGGATTTCGAAATATTTTTAACGATTTTACGATATTTTAAGTGTTTTTATTAAATTTCAAGGAATTTTAAAAGAGTTTAAGGATTTTCAATAGGTTTCAAAACAGTAAAAATAATTTGAAATGATTTTAAGATATTTAAATACATTTTACGTGATTGTAAGGAATTTCAATGGATTTTAAATGAATTCAATAGAGTTTAAGAATTTTCAAGAGATTTCAAGAGATTTAAAATGATTTTAAGAAATTTCAACGAATTAATTCTAATGAAATCAAATGAAATCCTTTAAAATCCCTTAATTCCTTAAAATCGTTTCAAATATATCAAAATCCCTTGGAGTTCATTAAAATCTCTTGAAATATCTTGAAATCTCTTCCAATTCTTTTGAATTTGTGAAAATCAGTGAAAGTTCTTGAAATCTTGTAAAATCTCTGAAAAAACCTTTTGATATAATCCTTTCAAAATCTTCTGAAATTCCCTAAAATTTAATAAAATACATCTCTTGAAATCACTTGAAATTCCTTAAAATCACTTAAAATCTTTTACAATCCTTTAAAAAACACTGAAAAACATTTAAAGTATTGTGAAATGATTTTAATATGTTTAAATACATTTTACGTGATTTTAAGGAATTTCAATCGATTTTAAATGAATTCAAGTTTAAGAATTTCCAAGAGATCTCAAGACATTTAAAATGATTTTAAGACATTTCAAGGAATTAATTGTAATCAAATCAAATGAAAACCTTTAAAATCACTTTAAAATCTCTTGAAATCTCTTCCAATTCCTTCAAATTTGTGAAAATCAGTGAAAGTTCTTGATATCTTGTGAAATCTCTGAGAAAATATTTTGATAATCCTTTCAACACTTTTAAAAATCCCTTTAAATCCTCAAAATTAATCAAAATCTCTTAGCATCCTTCCTTAATTCCCTAAAATTTAATAAATCTAAATTTAATAAAATAAATCTCTTGAAGCTCCTTGAAATTCCTTAAAATCACTTAAAATATTTTGCAATCCTTTAAAGTCTCTTTAAAATTCTCTAAAATTCTATGAAATCTCTAAAACTTCTAGGCAATGCTGAGTATAAATTTCTGCCAGTGAATAAATAAAAATCGTGTGTTTTGGAACCTTTTTACATTCTCATCAGAGAAGGTATTAGATTTGTGTAAAATTTGACCCCCCCAGTTTTTGTCAAATGTCCACGTTTTGGGACCCCCTGAACCCGAAAAACGTGTTTTTACGAATCTGTCTGTCTGTCTGTCTGTCTGTAGATTTTGTAGTTTGTGAGCACGATAACTTTCGAAAGAATTGACAGATTGGATTGTCCTTTGGTACATTCTTTTAGTGTCCTAAAATGAAGGTCAAGTTCGTTGGCCAGCCATTTTGGATAAAAATTCAAAAAGTGGGAGCATTTTGAAAAATTTTGAAACCACTTTTTTTTTAATCTAAAAATTATAATGACGCACGTTCGTAGTACTCAAAAAGTCGAACAATTTTTCTTAATGACTTTTTTGGATAAAAAAAAAATTGAAAGACTTATAACATTTTTAAAATCCAAAAAAATGAAAGAAAACATAAATTAGAAGCCAAACAACGCACGATATGAAAAAAAGTCTAAAGATGAAAAATGTTTCTTTTTGAACGCCCTATAGGATCCGCGTAACAACTTTTTGAATTTCCTTAAAAAATCGAAAATTCAAATTTTGAGCCAAAAAACGCGAGATGCAGAGAAAATGATAAGAAACATAATTATTCGCCTTAAAAAGATCTACAAGTTCTCCTTTGGCCATTTTTCAATAGGATGAGTAGTTTTCGTTTTAATCGTGAAAAATATTGTTAAACAGAGCCGAGCGCGGAGCGCGAGGTTTAAATCAAATATCGAGCACGAAACGCGAGTGCCCTGATGAGAATGTGCTCCTTAAGATCGATAGAACCTTAAGTAAATTGGTTAAATTTTGCATTCAAAGCTGTAATTTAATTTAATTTAAATTTAATTTAATTAAATTTTAAAAAATATATAAAAATATAAATTACAAATATAAAAAAATAAATTAAAATTAAAAAATATAAATTATATATACAAAATATATAATTTAATTAAATTTAAAAAAAAACATATAGGTTCAAGCGTCCTGTAAAGCGCAAGCTTCATGAAGGGCACAAACGCGCGAAGCGCGCAACACGGAGCGCGAAGCGCGCGATTTTTTTTATATTTTCATTCCAATAAATCTAAAAATAAAAAATCGTCAGACTGGACGTCTGAAACTTCAACCTAATTGATATTTTCGAAGAATCAAATCGAATATTGTTTTCCTATTCTTTATTCTGCTCTTAATTATTTGTATCTCCCGTAATTTTCACTTGGAATATAAATATTCAATATCTACCGCAGTAATAATGTTGCTACAGAAAAGCGTGCAACCCTTTCACGCAAAGCATAAAGGAAAAGTCGAAAGGAAATTATTAATCCTTGGACAAGTAAACCTCGTTAATTCGGTAGGTACATGACCCGGGGCTTCATTAAAACAAGCCGGAATTGCGGCGCCAGAACTTAAGTGGAAAACTTTACGTATTCAACCTCAATGAGATCGATTAAAAGTTTGTTTGATTTTTTGAAATTTTAGATTTCTAAAAGGAAAGGTATAAATATATTCCAAGGCTATTTACAGATTTTTTCACTCTGCTTATAAATAAATAAGTAACAACTGTGAAGTTGGTTCTCGACACCAAAAGCTTTTTGGAAGTTAATCAACAACTAAGAGTCTCATAAAATTAAACATTCTTAATTGCAATAAGGCGTGTTCTGGAAAATTCGGAATGACACTAGAATATTCTTCAATGGTGTAAACATTCTAAAACGTGCTTGAACTAATTAATGTATTCTATAAAATTGTAGGTATGTCAGAGTTAGAGATAAATGAAGACCTTCTAAGTAGCAAATGAAAATTATTTAGTCTGACGGTTTTCTAGTAGTGTACGTCAGTTTAAGTCAGACATGATGGATGCGAAGTAGTGTAAATCATATTGGGTCAGGCACATGTGTACCATATTTAACTGATTTGAAATTCACAAGATTGCTAAAAACTCCCAAAGTTGAAATTCCCTGATAATATAAATGTAAATAATGCACAACATGCAAATCTGACCTGTAGGAAACCTGATTAATTCAAGAGAATTTAACTACATGTAACTAAATTCAACTAATTTTCATTCAAGTCAAGTGAATTCAGAGTGGATTTTATACTAAATTGAAGGAGTATTCTAATGCAATTTATTAATTGCTTCCTCATATTTTAGTTTAATTTAATTAAATGCAATCTTAAACTTCAATAAAATCTCTTCAAGTAATTTGAAATCTGTTAAATATTTATAATATACCAGCAGACCGACACGCGCGCTACGCGAACGATTATTTATTTAATTTCTTACAACTTCAAGTCATTAAAAAATCAATGAAATTTTGCTGATTCAAATTTAGAGAGTAGGTTTGAAACAATATAACCGAGATTTTAGGGACATTTAGTTATATTACTTTTTTTAGACAGGTATTTCAAGAGGTTTCTAGGAATTTTAATGGATTTTGACCATTTTTAAGCGATTTTGACGAAGTTCTAAAGATTTTTAAGATTATAAAAAAATTTCGTAGAATTTTGAGGTATTTCAGGATATTTCGCGGAATTTTAACGGAATTCATGAAATTTCAAGAGAATTTTTAAAGCTAAGGAATTTTAAGGGATTTTAAATGTTTTGAAATTTTCAGGAATATTAAGAGGTTTCTAAGAATTTAAAGAGATTTCAACGAATTTTAAGCGATTTCGAAGGTTTTCGTGAAATTTTAAGTGATTTGAAAAGGTTACTGTGTGTTTTAAGGGATTTTAAGAGATTTTAAATCTTGTGAATTTTAGAAGAATTTTAAGAGATTTCAAAAGGTTTCAGAGAATTTTAAGGGATTTTAAGGAATTTTATGAAATTGTTCTATAATAATTAAAATATTTTGTAGAATTTTTAAGGATTTCATGAAATTTGATAAGATTTCTAAGGATTTTAAGATATTCTAAATCTTAAGAAATTCCAAGTGTTTTTTTTCATGAATTTATAGAGATTTTTGCTAATTTTAACTTGGATTTCGAAGGTTTTCATGAAATTTTAAGTGATTTGAAAAGGTTTCTGAGTGTTTTAAGAGATTTTAAAAGATTTTAAATCCTGTTGTGAAATTTCGAAGAATATTAAGACATTTCAAAAGGTTTCAAAGAATTTTAATGGACTTTAATGGACTAAGTCAAGAGATTTTACTAATTTTAAGGGATTTTCTGATTTTTAAATGATTTTATAGAATTTTCATTATTTCATGGAATGTAACGAGATTTTCTAATAATTTTAATGGATTTTAAAGGACGTAAAGACACTTTAAATGTTATCGTAGAATTTTAAGAATTTGTAGAATTTAAAAGGATTTCGAAGATTGTATAGTAAAATTTTAAGGGATTTTATGAGATTTTTCTAATAAATAAAATATTTTGTAGCATTTTTCAGGATTTCATGAAATTTGATAAGATTTCTAAGGATTATAAGAGATTCTAAATGTTAAGAAATTCCAAGAGTTTTTTTTTATGAATTTTTAGAGATTTTTGTTCATTTTGACATGGATTTCAAGAGATTTGTGATTTTAATGATTTTTGTAGATTTTTAAGAGATTAAAAGAGGTTTTTGAGAGTTTTAAGAAATCTTAACGAATTTAAAGAAATTTCGAAGGTTTTCGTGAAATTTTAAGCGATTTGAAAAGGTTTTTGAGTGCCTTAAGGTCATGTGATACTTTACCTTAAGAGCAAATTAGTCATACCAATTATACATTCATAATAATAAATATTTTTAGTAAATAAGAGTCAATAAACCTTCGTCTCATGTAGACGAAGGTTTATTGACTCTTATTAGCTAAAAATATTTATTATTATGAATGTATAATTGGTATAACTAATTTTTGCTCTTATGGTAAAATATCACATGCCCTTAAGAGATTTTAAGGGATTTTAAATCCCGTTGTGAAGTTTCGAGAAATTTTAAGATATTTCAAAGGGTTTCAGAGAATTTGAAAGGACTTTAAAGAATTTTAAATGTTGTAATGTAATTTTCAGAAATTTTAAAAGAAGTCAAGAGATTTTAATAATTTTCAAAATATTTGATGAAGTTTTAAAGAATTTTGTGAAATTTTATGAGATTTCTAATAATTTTAAGGGATTTTCTGATTTTTAATAGATTTTATAGAATTTTAAGGATTTCATGGAATTTAATGAGATTTTTAATAATGTTAATAGATTTTAAAGGACGTCTAGGGACTTTAAATGTTATGTTATAATTTAAAGAATTTCAAGCAGTTTCTAAGAATTTTAAGAAGTTATCACGAATTTTAAAAGATTTCAAGAGAGTTCTATGAGTTTTATAGTGTTTTACGGGGTTTAAAAGATTTTATAGAATCTTTAAGGATTTCATGGAATTTAATAGGAGTTCTAAAGATTTTAAGAGATTTTAAATGCTAAGAAATTCCAAGAGGCTTTTAGAAATTTTTAAAACTTTTTACGATTTTTAACTTGGATTTTAAGACATTTATGATATTAATCGTTTTTGTGGATTTTTAAAGGATTTCAAAAGCTTTCTGGGAGTTTTAAGAAATCTTATCGAATTGTAAGGTATATCGAAGTTTATTTGTGAAATTTTTTTGCGCCATTAGTTTGATAAAAGAAATTTGTAATTTTGCCTAAATATCGTATAAAATTATAAAATGTCCAACAAATATTTTTACATTCTCATCAGAGAAGGTATTAGATTTGTGTAAAATTTCCCCCCCCCCAGTTTTTGTCAAATGTCCACGTTTTGGGACCCCCTGAACCCGAAAAACATGTTTTTACGAATGTGTCTGTCTGTCTGTCTGTCTGTCTGTCTGTCTGTCTGTCTGTGGGTCTGTCTGTCTGTCTGTCTGTGGGTCTGTATATTTTGTTTGTGAGCACGATAACTTTCGAAAGAATTGACAGATTGGATTGTCCTTTGGTATACTCTTTAAGTGTCCTAAAATGAAGGTCAAGTTCGTTGGCCAGCCATTTTGGATAAAAATTCAAAAAGTGGGAGCATTTTGAAAAATTTTGAAACCACTTTTTTTTTAATCTAGAAATTCTAATGACGCACGTTCGTAGTACTCAAAAAGTCGAACAATTTTTCTTAATGACTTTTTTGGATCAAAACAAAATTGAAAGACTTATAACATTTTGAAAATCCAAAAAAATGAAAGAAAACATAAATTAGAAGCCAAACAACGCACGATATGAAAAAAAGTCTAAAGATGAAAAATGTTTCTTTTTGAACGCCCTATAGGATCCGCATAACAACTTTTTGAATTTCCTTAAAAAATCGAAAATTCAAATTTTGAGCCAAAAAACGCGAGATGCAGAGAAAATGATAAGAAATATAATTATTCGCCTTAAAAAGATCTACAAGTTCTCCTTTGGCCATTTTTCAATGGGATGAGTAGTTTTCGTTTAAATGGTGAAAAATATTGTTAAACAGAGCCGAGCGCGGAGCGCGAGCTTTAAATCAAATATCGAGCGCGAAGCGCGAGTGCCCTGATGAGAATGTGCTCCTTAAGGTCGATAGAACCTTAAGTAAATTAGTTAAATTTTGCATTCAAAGCTGTAATTTAATTTAATTTAATTAAATTTTTAAAAATATAAATTACAAATATACAAAAATAAATTAAAATATAAAAATATAAATTATGTAATTTAATTAAATTTAAAAAAAAACATATCTTTAAGTGTCCTGTAAAGCACAAGCTTTACTAAGGGCACAAGCGCGCGAAGCGCGCGATGAGAATGTGCCCGCGAAGCGGGCAGATTTTTTGAATAATCTTCGTGCTTATTTTGCTTGAAATTCAAGCAAAATATGAGAGGATCTCAAGTAGTAATGATAATTTAAATTGAGAAAAATGAGATATCCAGTAGAGTAAGTAGTTTTAAGTCAGACGCGAGGGATTCCAAGCGCTATAAGTTATAAGTTATAAGACATTGTAGATCTCTCAAGGGTTTAAGTAGTATAAGTCAATTCAAGTCAGGCAGCTCTTGAAATACTAACAAAATCTTAAAATTCCCAACCATTCCTCACCAAAATGAAAAAATGCAATCCTTCAAGAGGTTTAAAATACGTACAAGTGTTTTTTCTTTCAAGTAAGTTAAAAGCTATCACAATTCTGACCGGAAGTATAGGTTTAAAAAATCTAAGAGAAACATAAAGATACAAACATCTAAGAATTGCGAGAAAGAGTCTAAAAGTGGGCGGAGTTAATTAAAATTGCAAGACATGCTTTAGAAAGTATATGTAGTTGTTGGAAAGCCTCATTGAAGAATAATAAGCACCCAGTGTAATACAGAGGTGCTCTCGACGATAGTAATAGATGAAATTTTAATAACTCGTTGCAACGTATCTTCCTTGTTTCAGAGTCCGACGCCACCGCAGTACGTGTTCTGGTATCACAATAGCCGGATGATAAACTACGACAATGCTCGTGGTAGCGTCACTGTACAAAACGGTCCAGGACCAACCCAGAGCCGGCTCACCGTTCGCCAAGCGATCGAAACGGACTCGGGCAATTACACGTGCAGTGCTTCAAACACTAAGCCTGCATCGATCTATGTCTTCGTTACTGAAGGCAAGTGTGCATATACTTCTCTTTATGTGCGATATCCTACAGCTCGAACTTGACACAATCACTGTCATTACAACCTACAATGCGCAAACTCAACGAACTTTGGAGTATAATGCCACAAGTCAACCACAGCCTTCCTGTTTCACGCAATCTGAGACATTCATCAGAACTTACTACTCTGAGCTTTGATAGTTCAAATTACAAAAGCGACATCGACCCAAAACTAGACTAGTTGAAGCTTTTGATCAAGTTGAGAAAAGTATTTAACAAGGACGAAATTTTTAATCTGATTATCTGCTGGCTTAGTTTCACTTCTTGGATATATAGCTAACGACATGGAAAACTTATAAGAAACCTTAGGAGTTATAAATACATGTTTTGGATAAAAAGATTAAATTCTAATTTTAGTAGTTAGAATGAATGTATGTAGTTAAGAATGCAGATTATTTTGATTTAAATGATTTATTGAGAACAATAAAATTTCAAGATTTTTTAAGTGTCAGATATAAGATTTAATAAACTTTGAGAAAGTTTTTGAGATTGCGAAAGATATTGGAAGGTTGTAAAAAGTTTAGAAAGACTTGAAGATATTTCATGAAACTTCATGGAGGTTTTAAATTATTTGAGGGGCTTTTAACAAAGTTGTAAGAGATTCTAAGATTTAGAAAGTTTTCAGAAGAGTTTACTATTTATTAGTACTTTTATGTTGCATTTGTAGATGTGAATTGTGTTGTAGGCTTTAAAAGGAAGCAAAAGAAAACCTCTTAACTTTATAAGAGCACTTGTTGAAGTAATAACAGGCATTTGTTTTTCGAACATAAAAGATATAAAACATAAATTTATGTGCAGAATTTTTTATGGGGTTCTGACAGGGTTCTGGTCAGATTTCCCTACTTCTGATGTGGCCTTAACCGAGTTAACTGGCAAGGCCCACACAAGGCTTGTAACGCTTAGGCAGAATATTGCCCTACTTAAGGAAAACTGGCCAGGGCCTTGTCATTTTACCCAAAAAATATCCTAGTAAATACCTCACCTAGGAAAAACTGGTCAATACCCCATCAGGATTAAAAAACTATTCTGCGGAATAATTATTCACAATATTTGATTATTAAACTATTTAATTTTCTGAAAACAAAAGTTCTATTGTGAAAAAGAGGTATTAATTTTATAGAAACAATAAGTGATTTTAAGAAATTTTTAAAGAATTTCAAAATAGTTCACCAGAGTTTCAAGATTTTAGGGTATTAAAAATTTTTTTTAAGTATTTAAAGGGATTTTTGATAATATTAAAGAATATTAAAGGATTTTTAAACGATTTCAAGTGATTTTAAGGAATTTAAGAGGGTTTCAAAAAATTTCAAGTGATTCTAGGAAATTTAAAAGGATTTTAAGATATTTTCCAAGATTTCAAAGATATCAAGATTTCCTAGAGGATTTAATAAGAATTTAAAGCGATTTAAATAGATTTCAAGTTATTTTAAAGAATATTTAAAGAAGTCAAGGGAATTTCAAGATTTTAAATTAATTTACACATTTTGTTAATTTTTTAAATGGATTTTGAATGATATTGACAATTTTTACATGATTGTAAAAACAACTTCCAAGAATTTAAGGATTTTCAATAATTTTCACAAGATTTTAAATTATTTTAAGGAATTTAAAGATATTTCAAGAGCTTTTAAGAGATTTTAAATGGTTTTATAGGAAGTTTAAGTGATTTCGAGAGATTTCAAGATTTTAGAGTATTAAAATTTTTTGTTGAATATTTGAAGGTATTTTTAATGTTATTAAAGAATTTTAAACGATTTCTTCAAGATTTCAAGTGATTTTAAGGAATTTAAGGAGATTTTAAGAAATTTTAAGTGATGCTAGGGAATTTACAAGGATTTGCAAAAAATTTAAGGATTTTCTAGAGCTTTCACGAGATTTACAAAATTATAAGACATTGTAAAGGACTTTAAGAGATTTTAGTGAATTTTAAGAGATTTCAAGTGATTTTAAGGAATTTATGAGGGTTTCAAGAAATTTTAAGTGATTCTAGGGAATTTAAAAGGATTTTAAGGTATTTTCCAAGATTTCAAAGATATCAAGATTTCCTAAAGGATTTCAAAAGAATTTGAAGCGATATAAATAGATTTCAAATTATTTTAAAGAATGTTAAAAGAATTCAGGGGAGTTTCAAGATTTTAAATTAATTTACACATTTTGTTAATTTTTTCAAAAAACTTTTTTGATATTGAAAATATTTTAAAGGATTGTAAAATATTTTAAATGATTTTAGGGAATTTAAAGATATTTTAAGAGATTTTAAGTGGTTTTATATTGGAAGTTTAAAGCGATTTGGAGAGATTTCAAGTGATTTTAAAAAGTTGTTAAGGAATTCCGAAAAAAATATCATAATACTTTCAGGACTTTCAATTATTTAAAAATATTTGTAAATATTGTAAGGAATTTTTAATGAAGTTAAAAAATATCAAGGAATTTTAAAAGAATATGAAAAAATTAAGGAATTTTCAATAAATTCCAGAGTTATTAAAACATGTCAAAGGAGTTTTAAACATTTCAAGTGATTTTCAGGAATTTAAGCGGGTTTCAAGAAATTTTAAGTGATTCCAGGGAATTTAAAATGATTTTAAGATATTTTCCAAGATTTCAAAGATACCAAAATTTCCTAAAGAATTTCAGGAGAATTTGAATCGATATAAATAGATTTCAAGTTATTTTAAAGAATTTTTAAAGAATTCAGGGAAGTTTCAAGATTTTAAATTAATTTACACTTTTTGTTAATTCTTTTAAATGATATTGACAATTTTTAAAGGATTGTAAAAGAACTTTCAAGAATTTAAGGATTTTCAATAATTTTCACAAGATTTTAAATGATTTTAGGGAGTTTAAAGATATTTCAAGAGGTTTAAAATATTATTTTAAATATTGTAAGGAATTTTTAATGAAGTTAAAAAATATCAAGGAATTTTAAGAGAATATGAAAAAATTAAGGAATTTTCAAGAAATTTCAGAGTTATTAAAACATGCCAAATGATTTTTAAACATTTCAAGTGATTTTAAGGAATTTAAGAGGGTTTCAAAAAATTTCAAGTGATTCTAGGGAATTTAAAAGGATTTTAAGATATTTTCCAAGATTTCAATGATATCAAGATTTCCTACAGAATTTCAGAAGAATTTGAATCGATATAAATAGATTTCAAGTTATTTTAAAGAATGTTTAAAGAATTGAGGGGAGTTTCAAAATTTTAAATTAATATACAGATTTTGTTAATTTTTTCAATGTATTTTAAATGATAATGACAATTTTTAAAGGTTTGTAAAAAAACTTCCAAGAGTTTAAGGATTTTCAAGAATTTTCACAAGATTTTAAATGGTTTTAGGGAATTTAAAGATACTCCAAGATATTGAAAATATTTGTAAATATTGTAAGGGATTTTTAATGAAGTTCAAAAATGACAAAGGATTTCAACAAAATTTGAAAAAATTAAAGAATTTGCAAGAAATTTCAGAGTTATTAAAACATATGAAAGGATTTCTAAAGATTTCAAGTGATTTTAAGGAATTTCAAAATATTCAAAAAAGTTTGAAAATTTTGAAATAATTCGTCAATATGAAATGTTTTAGTATTCTATAAACTCTTGTAATTTTTAGTCAAATAATAATTTTCATGAAAACCTGTTTAAAATTCCTACAAATATAATATATTTTTCCATATTTGTCAACAATATACAAATTATTAAATTTTCCAATATATAAATATAACTATCTTTTATTTTAGCATAAATAATCAAGTGTAAAAAAAGTTGGTATTTCCCTATTCTAAATTGCACAAAATTTATATATCTGTCTAAAACGATATATTCTTCAATGAAGTATTAATATTTAATTTAAAAATCCTTTTCAACCGACAGTTAAGAGAAAAAGAGTATCTCAGTTACTCAAGCAAGAGGAGCAGAAGATTCACAAGTGGGTAATCGTTTATCGACTATCTTGAATTTTCTCTTCCTTCGCACCTCACTATACAGTTATAAGTGGACAAGTTCTCCACTTTCCTACTCATCCGTTTGGTGCTATATGCCTTAAGGTATAATTACGAGAAGTAGGTAGCCAGGTTCACTGAAGTCGCTAGGTACTTGGAAAGTTAAACTCATCGATCACCCACCGTTGAGAAACTTATAACATATATGTAATGGATCTGCCCAGTATCGAATTTAATAGAGGCAATTTGACACTTTCGATAAACGCGACAATTGGTAACTTGAGTTCAATCATTATGCTAAATTACGAAAATGCATAATTCATATCTACTTAATTCATTTGAAATGATAATTTATTTCCTAGGCATTTAATTGCAGCATTGAATCGAAAAAAATCAGAAGTTTAAGTAGTATATGTTATTTTACTTATTTTAGGTCAGACAAACAGATCAGACCAATATTTCAATATCGCAGTTAAAAAAATAAAAAAATATCACAGAACTGACTCGTAATTGTTTTATAAATTGATTAACCTACATTTTTATCTAAAAAAAGAAGTGTATAAATGAAACTTTGATATACTAATTGAGTCGTTAGTTAATCACTTAAATCTTTTTTAACAACATTTGAACTGGGAAATCTGACCCACTTCACCGTTGAATTGAAGGGGAATGAAACTCTTCAAGTGTTGGTGAAACAGAATTTAAATAAAAAGTTTCAATAATGGAAATTCGATAAGCAAAAAAATATACAAAACTTCCTTTGGTATATTTCCCCTTTCTCCTACACTTCACAAACTTTTCATGTATAATATTATATTTACTTCAGTTCAGTCATTTCAAATGTCACTTTAGGTATTTATATTTTTTACAATTCAACAAGTTTCATTTTAATTGTTAGACTTCTATCAGTTACGCGAATTGCATTTTCAATGTGTACATTATTCCTGGATAAAAGAGAACTTTTTCGTTGTTGAAATCTGAACCTGCTACCATACCTACATACATCAGTTATTTCACAGAGGTGATCATACTTTTATTAGCTGAACGATAAAAATGATAAAACGAGCGGACGCAAAAGTTGTCCGAGTGCGTTACTGGCGAATAAGAATGAGAAATATGTGTGACGTACATATAATTAGTATGTGTAGTACAACTTAAACCCATTCAGTAGTCACGACGTATTTTTATCGGAAAAGTGATGAAGGCACCTTTCGGATCAGACACTATAAAAGTCGAATACATACATCACTCCCACTTATATTTCTATGAAAACTCAACGATTGTGTAATCCACATCACATGATTTATTTATTAAATTTTTGACACTTTAAAAGAGCACACTGCAAATTTTATTTCTGTTATTCTTATTCATAGTTTAATTAAACTATTTTTAAACTATTGGAAAATGTAAGGATTACAAAACTTCCTCTATAAGGAAGCAAAAGTCAATAATATATGCAAATGAATTTCCTTTTATCGGTTCAGTGATTATCTATTTTGATCTCAGATAATTTCTTAAGATTGACAGAATTTTTCTATCTTAAAAAGTGATGTTATCAGATTTTAAATTAAACAGTAACTTTTCCTGCGTTTTTTTATGGGATTATAAAGTAATTTTAAGAGATTTAACTATATATTTTGTGGAATTTTAAGTAATTTGAGAAAGGTTTAGCAGATTTTTAAGCATTTTACGAAATTTCATTTGATTTTAAGGTATTTTTAAAGACAGTTGTAGATAAATTGATGTAATTTTTAGGGTATATTGGCACCACCAATATCTCAAAACGTGCCAAAGGATATTTCAAAATATTGAATTTTAAAATTTTTATGTACATTTTGAATTTTTGTAAAATTGATTTTTCGACTATAACTTCTTAAATAATGAAAATTCAAAGCTTATATAAAGGAAAGAAAGATTCCTTGCATCGAGACGAATCAATTGACCTGTATGATTAATGAATTTTATTGAATTTTAAGAATATTATGATTATTTTTAATTTTGAAAATTTTCATTTCAAAATGCTTCCTCTGTGAGGAAGCAAATTTATTTGCAACATTATCATAATGAGGAAGCAAAGTGCTGAAAAAATGAGCACAAAAAAATATAAATATAGTTAAATGGGACACCTGAGATCGAATTCACAGCTATTTCTACTAACAAAAGGTGTGAAAAAACGAGAAATTAATATATTAATTTCTAGTGAATTTAAAAAAATAAGAGTGATTGTTCGCTTGAAACGGATTTTTAAAGCAACCCTTCTATAAAATACGAGGTGTCGTCACGTGCCCATGTGAACCAAAGTTTGAAGCACACTTTGCACTTTCCTTTGATTATCAATTCGAGGTTTTTTCCCTTTGAAAATAAAAAAAAATGTATGTTCCTTTTTTGTGTCACCTTGCTTCAGTGCACAAATAGAGTGATTTAAATCGACGTGAAACTAAATGGAATAAAATTGCAAAAGACTTTTGTCTTTATACAAGTATCAGTATGCGACGAATATCTACATAAACAACGTTCTACTTTTGAGCACTTTTTTGCTAAAGTGATGATGCGCGATATTACAAACACTCATGGTTTAAGTCTTTCATCGCTAAAATATCGACCGTACCCTGTTTACCGAGACGTAAGCGTCAATATAACCGCGAAGCTCGTGATACAACTTTACTCGAACCTTCATTTCGCTTTTTTTTCAATAATTATTGAAAAAAAGTGAAATGAAGGTTCGAATTTGAATTGAAATTTAAATAAATTTAAATAATTTATAATTTATAATTATAATTTAAATATATAGTTTTATATAAATAAATATAATATATAATTAAATATATAATTTTAATTTATAATTTATAATTTTAAATTCAAATAAATTTAAATTTAAATGAAGGTTCGAATTTAAATTCATGCAGAATTCAAACCTTCTATAGAGAAAATTCAATCGCCGCACCCAATTTCTCACATTGCAGAATTTCATTTGCCTCTGTAATTATAAAAATAATTCCTATATATAAATATATATTATAAAACCAGCTGAATATCTCGTATAATTCTCGTAAAGTAGTAATTACTTTAATTACACTAATTAGAAGCCCGTTACCGAATCTACATTAAGTATTTATATATATATATATATATATATATATATATATATATATATATACTCAAATCCATGTGATCCCAATTAATCTAGTTTAATGATGATCATTTCAACCTTTCCTAGTCATGTTTTAAACGTAATTACTGTTTTCTATTTCAGGCGACAAAATGGCAGCGATTCTTCGCCGGAAAACATCAGGAGTGAAGAGGACAGCAGAAAATTTGGTGCTAATTCTCATATTAATCAGCGCCGTTTTAGTGCGATAAACGTTTCATTCAAATGTCCATAATTACCATTATTTCTTTTATGTGATAAGTATGTATTTCGCAACTACGATCTTTTTTCACATCGAGGTGAAAAGCAATTGGACTGTACACTTTTCACAACAAAAGTTCACGATTATCCAAGTGTCTATTCCGAGTCATTATGCGCGACCCAAATTGTGTAAATATTATTAATCGTATAATTACTCGGTGGACCAGGGATGCTTATCAAGATGAGGGTAGACTATTTGTCTCTGTGACGATAAAAAGTAATTTAAGTGTGATAATTCCTTTTTTAATAAATATATACATATGTATGTATTAAAATATCAATTAAAACACGGAAATCGTCATGTAGAAAATGTGAAATTTGCTGTGCTATTTTGATTGTGAATTTGGTCTAATTGGATCTTCTAATTGGCTCTCCGGATCGAAGATAATTATAGTTTACCAAATCTAAATTATCTTTATTATAGTCAATGCAAGCCCCTTAAATATTTTAAAAACACCTGTTTCTTTAACTTTCTTATAAGTGTTAACAAATTGCGATTTTTAAGAATAAGTATTTCAAAACCATATCCTCTATTTAAATATAATCTAAGTGTTATTATCATTTTGTATAAAATAGAAAATGTATAATTTCTTAAAAAAAAAGGTAATGTGGAAAGTTGATGACAAGTTTGTCTTTCCTAAAATAACTTTCAGGAACTATTATAGTAATGTTACCAAGTATTAAGACAAAAGACATTTTCATGTTGAATTAACTAATTGAAGAGCATGACAAACTGCCATTTACTGACAAATTTATCAATTTATTCAGAATTTAACTCAAGACTGGTCACGACTTTTTAAATATTTCAATTTCAAACTAGATCGCGGAATTTAACCATGCAAATGGAATTATAGTTAGAATATCAACTACATAAAAAGGCACATTGTATAAAACTGAACAAGGAGTTTTTCAGATTTATTATACAAAATAACGTTCTTTTTCGTAGCGGAAGTTCAACTTTGAATTATGGGTTCATGTATAAATTTTACGGTACGTTGCCAAATCCAAAATGGTCGCATTATAAACCCTGTTCTGTATAATCCCTCAGCTTTATATACCCTTTTCTTATCCAGCCCCTCTATTTCAGTATTCTAAACTCCCTTAAAACGTATAAGAAAGTAAAAAAAACTCTATTTTTATTTTTCTATCTAGAAAATAAGTTGCTGTAAATATTTAATATTTAATAATTTTGTAAAAATATTATGAAATTAAGTTATAAATATTATATAATTATAATTATTCATATGTTTCATATACAAGACAAAGATTTATCTAAGAGAGAAAAAGGAATTGCGTAATTTCAAACAAATTTCAACGAACTTAAGTCTCTGATTATTGGCAATTTCCCAAAATCCGGAATCTGTACCCAAAAAATTTGAAGCAAACATTTGCGCAAATATGGCAGAGATAAAAAACGTTTTGATATGGACCAAAAATATTTAGGGTCTGAAATATTTTGCAGTCGAACCAGTATTAAAGAACCTATTTGTAAATAATTTTAGACTGTTTTCAAAACTAATTTCATACTTCTACATTTCAGAAATGAATGAAAAATAATCTGCATCTTGAAAATCATTTCCTGTATTATTACGTCCAGAAGACATACCATTAGCACTAAAATATGAATAAACAATAATCATTGTTATATCTAGAGCTAGCAATTTTCTCTGCACAGAAATGAAATATTGATTTTGCATTCGCGTACACCCGGCTCACTCGAACGTATCCGACTCCAGATATAAACGGCATGGATATAAGTAAAAAGAAAATGCATTCTCTCTGAAATTAGACCAAATTCACGGAAACGAAAAGTGTTGCAATGCTGTGGTTCGTGTCAGTCCCAATCTGCTGTAATCTCAGTAATCATTTTAACTTCGTTATATTCCTGATCAAAACCATTCGTACAAGATCAATCGTTTGAGTCTTCGGAGATCTCCTTCGTTCTATAAATCCACCTCATCTCTTCCGTTTTCCCCGAAGTGAAACTAATAACTTATCAGTACCGCCTTAATACCCTCTTCCGGTTCCAACTCCACTCATTCCGCATATAAATTATTCAATGGATTTATTAGGTAAAAGAGAAAACTAATAGCGTAAAAAGAAAATAATTTAATTTAAATGTGAGTAAAAGAAGTTTAAGCAAAATGAGGCGCATGAATATTCCCCAAATTTCATATAAACTAAGTTTCATTTAGTCGAAAATCAAGTCATCCCTGCTGGAAGTAAACGGATTCAAACGGATAGAAATTTTTTATCTGTTTGAATGTAAACTTTCCATCCTTTTCAATCATGTTCTATTCTTTGTTAGATTTTTAAATCTTTATCTGTTTGAATTATTTTCAATACGTGAAGTGGAATATAATCTGTCCCTATACAGTTGAATGCGAACTTTTTTATCCTTATCTATTTGTGAGATGGTATCGTATTTATCCGTTTTAATCCATCTTCATTGAAAAATATTCTATCCTATCCTTTTTAATCCAACTAAAAATAATATATCGAATATCTATCCGTTTAAATCCGTCGTCAAAGTAAAAATATGCTATTAATATAATATTTTGTGAAGAATGGATTAAAGAGGATAGGCAATGATTCAAACGGATATATTTTTAATCCGGCATGATAGGTGACAGGTTTAAATTAAATCAAATTAAACGGATAAGTATATAAACGGATAATAATACATAAAATCGGATACAAAAGGATTAAAACGGATAGTGACACAGGGTAAGATCATGATTCAAATGGATAGACGGATAGCCAACGGATACAACCGGATCGCCGTGTGTTAAAAAGTATTCAAAAGGATACTTATGGATAGATGACGGATTAAAACGAATAAAGTTTCAATCCGTTTACTTTCAGCAGGGATCGAACACCTACCTACCATATTTTTTATTTATCCGAACTGTCAACTGACATAATCTTTATTTGTCCTAAATGCTGTTTACTATATTTTTTTTACTATATCGAATTGTTATTTGGCATAATTTTCATTTTCTCTAATAACTAAATAGCCTAATTTTCAATTGCACGATTTCGCATTTTTTATATTTTTCGTTTATTCGAGTTAGTATTCAACTTAATTTTTATATTTCCGAATAAGCATGTAAACTAATATAATCCTCACTCTTCTCTTCTGAATCTTAATGGTCTTAATGTGAATGTGACCTAAGTCCGAAATTGCATTTGGCATACATACTACCAATCCATCATAACAAGAAGGGCACAAAATTCAAAAATAACCAATCAGAATTTTTCACTCGAATTTGAAATAATTCTGATTGGTTATTTTTGAATTTCGCGCCTTTATTGTTACGATGGATTGGTAGTATTCGGGAATATTAAAATTAAGTTGAATACAACTCGAATAAACGAAAAATATGAAAAATGCAAATTCGTGCAAATGAAAATTAGGCTATTTGGTTATTAAAGATAATGTAAATTATGCCAAATAACAATTCGATATAGTAAAAAATATAGTAAACAGCATTTAGGACAAATGGAGATTATGACAATTCGGATAAATAAAAATTATGGTAAATAGGTGTTCGATAACTTGGTTTTCGACCAAATGAAACTTGGGAAAAATTTGGGGAATATTCATACGCCTCAAGCAAAAGAGCTTCGGGGTCATACTTAATTTATATAAATCAGTTAAATTATTCTATAAATTAATCAAAAATGAATCTTCAGACATGGAAAATGTTAAATATGAGAAAAATCAGTACAGTGACGTGGATAGGAAGCTATTAAAAGTCTTTCATTTGAAAATAAATGGTTCTTGATAGAAGTGCCCTTCTTTATGTTTGGGGCTCTTCAGCATATTGCCTCTTTTCCTTCTATGTACCTGGCAATTACCACTTACGCATTCGATTTGCACCCGATTTTCAAACCGTTCATGTGCCGCGATAATAACTAAGATAATTGGTAAACTGGTTCTACTAAAAATCTAGGAAAAAATATCTTTGTGTAGATTTAAAGATGTCTAATCCCAATGCTACCTACCTAATACACAAACCACTTTCGTATCTGAAAAGAATTTTAAATTATTAAAAAATTATCGTAGACGTTGACTTCGGAAACTTCAAAGAAAAACGAGCCGGAAAAATATACAAAAGGGAAAATTATATAAGATTTTTTATCCTTATATATTATATAATGAATGTAATTTAATTCAAGAACCCAGAAACTACATTTCCTTAAGGCGGTACTATAATTACTGAATTATAAATTTATTATAAATAACAAATAGCACAAGACTACATAAAAGAAAGCATAGCTTAATCATTAAGTAATTGCTATTACTCCGAAGGCCCAAACTTTGTACTAATAGAACGAATTTAATGTCATGTATGAATAGTAATAAGCCACGAATACATATATGAATGTCGATTGTGTCTAAAAATTAAATTACCATGATCTAAAAATGAGAAAATTGTAAAAGAGATTTTTTAAATTTATGACAGTTTAATTATAATCTAATTCTTGTTAAATTCTAAAGTTAAATATATTTTTGATCAATAATTAATACTATCAACGAAATTATAAAAAAAAACTATAATCATATATATTACTGCAATTGTACTTTTCGGAGACTAATGATTTCTAAAAGACAATCGTTGAACCATGTTACAATCATTTAATAGTTTATTAATCTGGGACAAATGAAAATTTGCTTCTGTAATTTGACTCACTGTAAATAATATTTTTGTTTGCTAATATACGATGTACTTAAAATAGATAAATATTTACGAAGTCTACATAAAAAAAATTGTTATTTGTCCCAATTAACTTTTATTTATACTTTATAGTGAAATATTTTCAATGATATTTTCAAGATATTTATCTAGCTCTTAGAAAATGATTCTCGAGGAAATTTTTTCCGAAGTGTAAGGATAATTCTGTTATTATACGTGATGCATATTATCTACATTTAAAATTATCTTCTTTTTTCCAGAGATGGCTTTGATATTTTACATAATCTTATGGAAACGATGAGCTTTAGCTATCCAATCATAAATTCAAAATAATGAGATACATAAAAGATAATGAAAAGAGTAATCAGAGAAAATGCAGAGTTTTCGTTAACTGAAAGACATTCAAGAATTTTCAGACAATCAAAAAGTTAATTTTTCATTAATTTTTAAATCAGAATTCAAACTTTTAGTGGACAATTTCAAATCCACCGTTACAAGAATATTATTACTTTATATTAAATCTCATTAAAATCTGTTAAAGCTTTCGAAAGTTATATAATGTTATTCAAAGGAAATAAATTTTTAATTTAAATAATTTAACTGTACAAATAACATTATGTTCATAATCTTATTTCATTGAATAAAAATGTTACGCTCTATTTTAATTATATGCAACCACCGCACGTAATATAATATAAACAAAATATGCATTCTACGAATTCCTCTATTTGAATAAAATGAATTCATCATCGATCGATTATATAATTAAAAGTTATTTCTACGAAAATTGTATTTAAGTTATTAAGGCTATGTAAGAGTTACCCGATCCCTACCTTACCGACATTTTTTTCTCTGCAACGCTACGTCTACATTTATTGAGATATCAAATTGAACATTTCTAAAATTAAAGAAAATACGCTAAGATATGTTTATCTGGTCTTAAATTTTTGCATTTATATGAAAAAAATGTTTTTCAAATTTTTTTTTTATAAATGTCAATATTTAGGACCAGATAAACGTACCTTAATGCTTTAATTTCAATTTTAGAAATTTTCAATTTGATATCTCAATAAATGTAGACGTAACGTTGCAGAGAAAAAAATCTCGATAAGGTAGGGATCGGGTAAGTCTTACATGGCCTTAAGGAAAAAAAAACATGGGATTTTAAAAACGCACACAATCGGCATTCCGTTATGTGGCTATTAAAAAATTTTTAAGGAATAGAATAATCACGACCTATACCGTCTCTCATTAGGAATATCGATTAAAAGATCGATCGATTATTGTTGTAAATAACATCAGTTTTGAAAGAGTGTGATCAGTCCTATTTAGAAAGTCTGTATGGTGTTCCTTGCCAGTCAATCTGTGAACATAAACTATTATTATTATTATTATTTGTAAAGTTATAAAATTAAGAAAGCTCTACAGAATCACTATAAAAGAAAATCGAAAACCTCGAATTCTCCGGTTTCTTAATTCTTTTCTATAATTGAATTCATTCTGACGAAAGTTTCGGATAGAAAAAATTCTATCCTTTTGAATTATTTCATTACATTCATTCCGTAATTTGCATCCCCAAACAGTTTCACTCGTATCTAATCAGAAGATTATACTTATTATTAATTATTATTATATTAAATATTATATATATATTATATAATATTATAATATTATATATTATTATTATTATATATATTATATATATAATATATATTATATTATTATTCATTCGGATTGAGCTTGAACACCTCTTTCGAATAAGTTCGGAAAGAAACTGTTTGGTTCGAATACAAATTTATTCCGGAAGGATCCGGCAAACTTCTAATAAGTTCGGAATGAATTTCAGTCCGAAACATTCGCCAGGACATTGCAATTTACCTGCAAACCAACAAAATTCTGAAACTCATTTTATTTATATCGAACCCTTGCTTTTCAAAACCTGAGTACTCGAGGACTTCAAAGGTTGATTTATCTTGTTATATGAAATGTAACAAATTTTATGACTTGTGAGTCGAAATCGTTCTAATTAATTAGAAGTAAATTATCTACGATGCGTGAAGTCAATTTAAAAAAAAAAAAAACTGATTGTAATTTGGATTTGCTTGCATTATAAGCAAGACCTATTTCTACTCCAATTTACAAAGTAAATCAGCTTTTATACTTTTATTTCCGAAATCTATTTGCAGAGGCAACTTTGTTATAACATTACCGATATAACTACGAAATAAGTTCTTGAAAGGATACATAATTTCTTTCTCATTTAAGGCCATATAAGACTTACCCGTTCCCTACATTACCGACATTTTTTCTCTACAACGCCGTGTTTATATTTATTGAGATATCAAATTAAAAATTTCTAAAATTAAAGAAAATATGCTAAGGTATGTTTATCTGGTCTTAAATTTTTGCATTTATATGAAAAAAATGTTTTTGAAATTTTTTTTTTTATAAATGTCAATATTTAGGACCAGATAAACCAGATAAATTAATTTCAATTTTAGAAATTTTCAACTTGATATCTCAATAAATGTAGACGTAGCGTTGCAGAGAAAAAAATGTCGGTAAGGTAGGGATCGGGTAAGTCTTACATGGCCTTAAGGTCATTTATTAATTATCCGATCTCTACCTTGCCGAAACTTCTTTCCCTGCAATGCCAGTTTTGTATTTATTATAATTACATTTATTGAGAAATCGAGTTGAACATTTCTGCTGAAATTAAAATAAATACACTAAGATATGTCTATCTGGTTTTAAATATTTACAATTATAATTTTTTTTTAATACAAATTTAGGACCAGATAATTTTACCTTAGTATATTTCCTTTATTTTTTTTAAATTTTCAACTCGATATCTCAACAAGTGTAGAAATATCATTACAGAGAACAAATTTCGGTAAGGTAGGG
>CAJFCO010018370.1:111247-122223 GCA_904066015.1 Synergus gifuensis | reverse complement strand
CACCGACTACAACCATTTATTCATAACATATTAAATTTACTCATTTACATAATATAAAGAGACCTCTCTTATAAATATAACAGATTACACTTTAAACTGCGAAGAGGTGCGAAATATCTATAAAATTTGAATAGTGAAAAACATTACCTTTTTTACTCTGAAAGTTTTACATACCTAATTTTATATTTTGAGACGGTATGAAAAGATCTTTTTATACTTCCAAGGTAAATATACAGAAACCCCTTAGCAGTCAGCAATTAATTTCAATCAGACTCAGTAGCCAAAAAGTCGAGCAACGTTTATCACCTATTTTAAATGAAAACAATTAAAAGTTGGGGTGAGCTCGACTTTCTTACCTGCTGACCCCAGGCAATCGATAACAATGTTTCTCATCGATATCCTACTACAGCTGATAACAAAAAATATATTATACAATGAAATTATCAATATGTGTATATTAAATACATCGTTTTGCGAAAAAAAATACGCGATTGATGTCATGGCAAATGATTGGCAAAATCATTCCTCTCGAAGTGACGCTAGACATTTCTTGAGCTGTTCAGCGTGGGCCTGTTAAATAAATTTATTTTACATAATTAGATGGTTTTATAAAAAAGTAATTCATTATTTATTAAAATTACTAATTTTTCTTACTTTTGCATGCTTAATTTCCAACTCAGTAAGCTCTATGAGATTCTTTTTAAAGGCAGCGACTCTTCTGGTCTTGAAGTCTGTTAATTCTGCAGAAAAAAATATAGATATTTTATTTTTACAGATAATTCATTTTTTAATCCTATTAAAAACTTCCAAAATAAGAACCTACCTTCCTTTCCTTTTTCCGACATCTGTTCAAACTTTTCACAGGCTTCTGTTTGTGTTTGTTCCGCCTATTGCAAAAAACCAAATTGTATCATCAATATAATAAATCAATTTTACTGATGTACATTTTTAAAAGTAAAATGAATTTTTGCATGCAAGTTTCGAATAATAACATGCTGAAAAATGCTAAAAATGTAACAAACTTTTACACCAAAGATTCTTCTGCCTTAGAAATACTTGATTAGTTTTATATTAAATGGCTTATAAAAATTATTTTCGCTTTTAAATTAAGTATATCTTGAGGAAAAATATTGAAAAAAAATTTACACATATTGGTAACAATTACACATATGGAAAAAAAGACACACCTCTGCAACTTCCAGTGCCTTGAAGAGCAAGAAAAATTAAAGCACTGATTAGAGATTGTGTAACTTTTAAATTACACACAATCTGCGATAATTCTAGTGCTTTTTCTGAATTCAAATTTAATGTCTTATGTGCTTCAAACTGTGCAATTGATGACAAATAAAATAGGAATAATTTTCAAATAAATAGGGAATTTTTATGGAAAGCCGAAACGAAAAAAAGAATTCCATCTCTTTTTATTTTTTTGGTGGCATAAAAGTAGAAATAAGTTTACTTTTATTTATTTTTTTTTTATTAGATTTAGGACTGAACAAGGAGAAAAGAGATAATAAAACTTATGAAATGCTTTAGATCTTTTTCATATAATATATGTTAATAATTTTGTTAAACTTACGGCATGGACATCTTTATTTTTGGCACGAGCTTTCTCCAAAGCTCTGTTCGCTGTCTCGTAGGCATGCAAAGCTTTTAATCTTCTAAAAAGCAATCTTTTGGCTGCAGCAGAATCCCTCATGTAGTAACGTAATGTGTCTGACAATTTCAAATCTTCATCAGAAGCAACACGGCCTTCCACTTTCTGAAATTAAACAAAAAACATTATTAAGACGATAAATTGTTATTCATGACAGAAAAATTATTACAGTGGATTTCAAATAAACCTCACCCTAATTTTCTCAAAGGTTTCGGCAACTTTCGTTAAAAACCTTTCTAGTTTTCCACCGTCTGAAGTGGCCAACTGAAGAAGATTGCTCGAAATTTTTATGTATGAATCAGCGACATCTTTGTGCTTTACTGTTTGGCGATCAGCACGAGACGTTGCTTCTTTTAAATTATTATGATACTGATGTAGGAATGTCATTTCTTGATCGAAAAAGTCGTTTACATCTTTCACCGTTGCAGACAAATAATACTCATCCGTTGTTTTTGAAAGCGACTTTACAAGGCCTCCAAACATTTCCATCTTGTTCTTTCCTCTGACACAAAGATCTTGATCATATTCAAGAAATACTCTGAGATTATGATCATTTCGAAAAACGGGATGATGTGCCAGTCTTGTCAAAAACATTTCGTGCATCGCCACTGTTTTCTTAAATGTGGCTAGATATTCTCTGAAAAATATATATCTCTTTACAGACACGATTGACACTCCGATTTCAAAACAAATCAAATTGTAAAGTGCATCAAATTCTCAAGGCCATTTAAAAGTTTATACTTTCATGAAAATTTGAGAAAATAAACAGTATTTTAATAGTCTGGCCAAATTACATTAGTGGAAATTGGACGCAGGCAGTCCATTCCACAAAACAATTCAACAATCCATAAAAATAAATCAAATTTCTAGTTTTTCCCGGTCCGGTAAAAAATTCCAGTCGCCGAAAGTTCCCCAATAATTCAATTAGAGAATTAAATAATTACAAAAGCACTTACGCCTCTAATTCTTGTTTCATCTTGGAAAACTCTTCTTTTGTCATGCTCCCTTCGCCCTCACCGAGTTTTTGTAATTTCTCTCGAGAAGCATCGAAATCCGGTCTAGGTGGGCAGGGTGGAATCTGAAAAAAATTAATTATTTTATAGAATTGAATTCAAAAGCGAAAGACTGTTTCAAAATAACTATATAATTTTCCAAACACTTACGATATATCCTCCATATTCGTCGTTCTCTTCAAATCGATCATGAAGCCAAACAAATTCTTCGTGCTGCCTAACAACCAAAAATTCTTCCTTTTGAAACTCTGGAAGCGTTGTTTTTGTATGCACTGTAAATTTAACTTTGTCCTTTTCACTGAGAGCATCCGAGATATCCACTTGCAACGATTTGTCAGACAAGTCCACAGTATCAGCTGGATTTGTCTACAAAAATATCAGAAGTTGTAATTTCTATAAATTAGTATAATTCTAATTTACTTATACAATGTATAAATCTTTAAGGGTTTTGGATTCAAATTCTAATCTCAAAATTCGATTTCCTCATTTCACTCAACAAATATTATAACTATGTAGATATTTTTACGCTCTGCATATCTACTTCTTTTAGAAATAGACTTGTCCATTCAATACCTTTAAACCTTTTATCTATAATATCTATAATCTATATTATATTATATTATATATTACATATTATCCATAATCAATCATGACAGGAATCCGAGTTTTACGTAACTCGTATTATACAAATGATAACATTATATACTTTAGTCATTCAAATGTCATTAAATGTCTTTTAGATTTTCTCTCAAATTTCATTGTGACTCATACTTTTGATATAATCAACAAAAAGTTCATTTTTTAATCAATAACTGGCTATAATTTGTTATTTATAACAATCTAATCATCAGCCAGTGAGAAACTCAGAAAATTAACATTAAAATTAATTGTGTTTAGAAACACAAGAAAATTCACGATCAAACAATATTTGTGAAATATACAAATTATTTTTGAATTTGTATAAAAGAACAAAGTGATAGTCATAATAAGTAAACATTCACTTCGTTGTCACTTTTCAAGGCTAATCAATTTCCGTTAGGTTTCCATGACCATGCACCAACAACAATTAATGATTCTATATTTCTGCCACCCTACAATTATTTATCTCGAACTTTAATAAAAAGAAAAGATACTGATAAAAATTGCTTTCAAAATTGAAGTGCGTACGTACCTTTTTTGACGGCCCATTGTTCAAGATATCGTTGGTCTCGCATATTCCTTCCTGTGACATTTTTGAGAGTGTCAGCAAAGTATTAGAAAAGTAAAAAAATTAATTTATGCAGCTCTTTCTACTTCTTTCTAATGATTTATTTAAAGAATTAAACGACCGGCTGCCAAATGATAACAGGTTCCACCTACCATCATGGCGTCGAATTGTCTCCGCTTGATACCACACTGTGTTTGTCACGACACGTTTTTGTATCAAGATAAGGACGAAAAGATTCCCAACACTATACACTACTCACACTGAGGTTTAACTTAATTGTTTACTGCAAACCGCAGCTTGGGGAATTTTTATAATTGCTCATTTCACTGCATTTTAATCGTCTACGTGTCGGTGTCTTGTTATCCGCACCAATCCGCACTATCAGCTGGAGAAAGATCACATCACTGCGTCGAATTTCTGCGCAGGCGCATGCAAAAGTCCCTTTTTCAAATATCGAATATCAATTATCAAATCAGGAATAGTAATATAAATTCATTTATTCTAATTTTGAACTCATAATGTATTTAACTATCAAATAAATTATTTACGCTAATTTTGAATGGATAATTATCCGCAATCTTTCTCTTTTTTTTATATTCAATGTTTTTATTTTATCAAGGTGACTGCAAAACTCTCATTTTCAAATTGGCAGTATCACCAACAGTTACTAATTTCTAAATGTCAAAGTTTCCCGCGCTTTTTTAAAACAAAAATTTCGCGCTTTCTTGTGAAAAATTTTTTTCGGTATTCACTATATCCAAACGGAATGATATATCGCTCTCAAATTTTGGAATATAGGAAATGAGACATTAAACTGCATTATGAAATTTATTTTGAGTAGTAATTTTTTTAAAAAAATCAGGTCGGTAAGGTAGGGACCTGATTTTTTTTCAAAATTACTACTTAAGGACGTGTAATACTTTACCATAAGAGCAAATTAGTTATACCAATTATACATTCATAATAATAAATATTTTTAGCTAATAAGAGTCAATAAACCTTCGTCTACATGAGAGGAAGGTTTATTGACTCTTATTTACTAAAAATATTTATTATTATGAATGCGTATAATTGGTATAACTAATTTGCTCTTATGGTAAAGTATCACATGCCCTTAAAATAAATTTCATAAAGCAGTTTACTGTCTTACTTACCATATTCCAAAATTTGAGAGCAATATATCAGTCCGTTTGGATATGGTGAACACCAAAAAAAAATTTTCACAATAAAGCGCAGAGCATGCCTTTAAGGCCATGTAAGACATCCGATCCCTACCTTACCGACACTTTTTTCTCTGCAACGCTACGTCTACATTTATTGAGATATCAAATTAAAAAGTTCTAAAATTAAAGAAAATATGCTAAGGTATATTTATCTGGTCTTAAGGCCATGTAAGACTTACCCGATGCCTACCTTACCGACATTTTTTCTCTGCAACCTTACTTGTACATTTATTGAAATATCAAATTGAAAATTTCTAAAATTAAAGCTAAAGCATTAAGATACGTTTATCTGGTCCTAAATATTGATATTTATAAAAAAAAAATTTTTTCGAAATTTTTTTTTTATTTTTACAAAAAATTAAGACCAGATAAACATACTTTAGCATACTTTCTTTAATTTTAGAAATTTTCAACTTGATATCTCAATAAATGTAGAAGTATCGTTGCAGATAAAAAAATGTCGGTAAGGTAGGGATCGGGTAAGTCTTTCATGGCCTTAAATTTTTGTGAAAATAAAAAAAAATTTTTATAAATGTCAATATTTAGTACCTTCATGCTTCAGCTACAATTTTAGAAATTTTCAATTTGATATCTCAATAAATGTGGACGTAGCGTTGCATCAGAGAAAAAAATGTCGGTAAGGTAGAGAACGGCTAAGTCTTGCATGGCCTTAAGAATGCAAAGAAACTCGAAATATTATTACAGCCGAAACACCTGGAAAAACCTATTTTTTTTATATTAAGGGCATGTGTTACTTACCATGTGAGCAAATTTAGATGTATTACTTGAAAAATTATTTTGGAATTTTTGAATTTGAATCCAACACCCTTAATTAATGAACGGTTGAATAAATTACAATTCATTATGCTTTTCGCAAAAACTAATGTATATTACTCAATATTAAAATTACATAAACTCAGCGATGAAAGACATTCTGATTAACATAGATTGAGATTCCTCGAATAAAAATTGTCGAAATTCAGATTCATGAAGAAATGCAGCGAATATGTATAATCTTGTAATAAAACGTGAGAAATTATGTGTTCGTGAGCTCTATGTTATATTAGATACTAAAGTTTATACAATTTATGACATATAAGTTCCTGTTGCAATGACGAATAACACTTTTTGTTATTCATTGACTAGTAACTAAATGATACTGACCATATCGCACTCTCATTACAGAAGTATAATGTTCTAATGAGAAGTTAATTTCATAATCATAAATATTCGAAATAGAAATCATATTTAGTATTTAGAGTGTTGGAGGAAACAAATTCTAACATCAAAAGTCGATTTCCTCGGTTTACTCATCAAATATTAGATATTTTTTCGCTCTGTATGCATATTTCTGTTAGAAAACGTAAATTGCACTAGAGAGCGAAAAAATATCTAATTATAATATTTGTTGCGTAAAATGAGGAAATCGAATTTAGAGATCAGAATGTGGATCCAACACCCTTAATTTAACGACTTAATTAACGACTTGCAATTATTGAAATTATATTTATTTCAACTGATCTATAACTTCATACTTTTGCTGGGAAGTACGATACAAGATGCTTTCATTGCGCGTGTAAAACAGAAATGTACATCAACAATTTCACAAACATACAAACACAAATTTATTAACTTGTAAGATATCTAGTCGAAAAAAATTATTTCATTATTCTTAGATCCAGTCGCGTAACGTAAATAGATTATATTTCCTTCAAAATACAACCAGAAATACGAGAAAATGGTTTTTTACGTAAGAGAAGATAGGAGAAGAATTAAAATTCTTGACCTTTTGATTTAAAATGAAGGAAGCCTAAAACCATGAAGCTCACCATATACCCAATGAAAATGTTTTAATTTACTTATTATAAACTTTGCGTATATACGGTTACTTAGGCTTCCACACTGGATCGACTGAAAATCCTTTTTTTTTATGTATATTCGTTATTTAGGTACAACAATGGTTCATACATAATCTTGAATTAATAAATAAATTTGAACTAACATTCCTGCTCAAAAATCAGTCCAATCTTGCGTCATATTTTTCAAGTGAAAAGATGAAATTTCAGTACAACTATATACAAATAAAATATACATATGAGTATATATACTATGTAATAATATAAGTATGTTTTCTGTTCATCGCTATTCTTTTATTCCAAGTATCACTAATTACGAGCAATAAAGTTTTAAACAAACGAATGTGACATTCCACTCTAAAAAATTGAATCCATTGTAAAAGTTAAACACGGTTAAAAATGGCTTAAAAATTGCGAAACAGCAAATATTTCTTCCTTAGTAGCAATTTACATTTTTAAAAATTCAGCTAATCGTTGAATGTCGAAATCTTTTCGAAACAAGATATTTAGAGCAAAGTTAGCGTTTTGAATCGGTAATTATATGATTTTGTAAATTAAGTCTTTATTTCATGCGTGTTGTGATATACAGCGCTCTGGTCTGATAATATATACTTATGCAATAGGTGTAAACGTCTATTAAGTAATAAATACATCCTTCGTCGTTCGTTACCTCGTAACAAAACGAACTAAATTAAATGTAAAAATTTAAAGTACGCGGTCGGGGATAAAACGAAGAGCAGGAATGGGAAGATCAGTTCAAATTATTGAAGGATGAATCGGTGGACAAGCAATTCCCAGCCCCTAGCAACACCCCCCTCCTTGTGCACTACCTTGCCCACCAGTTCCTGATAATCCACCAGGACTGGTTGGAGAATGCTGAGGCCCAATCTTGATTCCGTTTGCCTGAAAATTTAGATTTTAACAAACATTCTTCCTTGGAATAATATCATTAGAGCGCATGAATATTTCCCAAATTAAATTTTCTATCATTTTTATTTTACCCAAATTTTTATGACCGAATAGCGATTTTCTATAAATTTGACTTAAATTTAAATTCCCCAAAATTTAAAAATTTTGAATAACATCTTGGGTGAAATTATTATTTGAATAAGCTAAAACAGTGATTAGTTTTAAAAGAAAAACGTTTGATAAGTTTACCTCGTTGTTGATATCGAAGACGCCCTCTTGTATTTTCTCATAAATTTCTTTGGCCGTGTTGATGAAAGCTTCTTCTACATTGGCGGCAGTTTTAGCACTTGTTTCCATAAAAACAAGTCCATGTTCTCGAGCGAAGGCCTCACCTTCTTCCCTTCGAACTTCTCTTCGCGAATCTAAATCGCTTTTGTTACCAATTAGCATTATGACCATATTAGAGTTGGAATGTTGCCTTGCATCCTCTAGCCACGTTGTGAGGTGATTAAATGTCTCTCTACGCGTAATATCATAAACCAAAAGTGCTCCAGCTGCTCCTCGGTAGTATGAACGTGTAATAGATCGGAATGCCTCCTGACCAGCCTGCAGTATCAATAATTCATGCAAAGATTAATCACACATGGGATATTAAATCGACACTCAGAGAATCAATAATCATCTTAGCTCAATGTAGTATCACAAACAAAGGAAATTCCAATAATATCGTCATTTTTTTACAACCTAATTTTAGATTGATGATTAAATCCTGTACGAAAGGAAGTATTCACGAGTGCGATAAGCGTTGCTGTAATAAATAAGAAAATAAAACAAAAGCTCACCCACTATCAAAATTACATACTCTATTATCATATTTTTTGGATCTTGGTAGTTTTCATTTGGATTTTGTGAGAATTAGTATAATATACAAAACTATTGGAACAAAAGTTTGCAAAGTCATAAATTTGTCTTGAGAATTTTTTAAATATATTTTGAAAGTGTTTGTAAATTTTTTTTCATTTTTTTTTTATGAAACCTCCCAAAATTTATTAAAATTCTGTACTTAAAATAGTTTTAATATCCTTTGAAATTCCTTAAATTAATTTTAAATCTTTTAAAACCCCAGGTAATTTTCTGTCAGTTATTAATCAAAATTATGTGTGGAATAATTACAGTGTCCCATATCTGCAACTTGATCTGTTTTCCGTCGATGGTGATCATTCGAGCACCAAATTCAACACCTATGGTTAAATCATGGACTGGCTGAAATCGCTTGTCTGTAAATTGTAGAAGAAGGCAAGATTTTCCGACTCCTAAATAAAAAATACAATATTTCGTTAATTTCTCGTGCGAAAAATACTAAATTAGAAAAAAATCGCATAAAAAATTTCAATATTTGAAGATTAATCATTTAATCAATTTGTTTGATAAAATGAACCTTTAAACATAAAATTATAAAGATAAAAATGAATTGTGATTAAACGACATTCGAAACATCAGCATCTAAAGTTCAAACTTTTTAAGACGCAAATATTTACACAGATTCTTCTTTCTTTTATTATCGATTAACTTTAATACTGAAAACGCATCAGCATCAATCGAAATTAATAAAATGAGGCTGAAAGGGCAATTATTGATCCAAACAAATTTTCAGCATCAACACATTTTTGGAGTAATACTCATGTTTCATAAAAGAATAGATGTAGGCAAATAATAGCATTTGTTGCAACATTTGTACTTATTATAAAAACAAAAAATGTACGTAAGTTGATATAATTTTAAACAATGAGTTATTGTTTTTAATAAATAGTAGTGAATCAAAGCACTTTACTCCAAAAAATAAAAATTCTCGACTATTGTTGAAAAATAGAACTTGGATACAATTTTACTTATTTTTTTTTGTGTAAAATATTGTTCATGCTGTTTACACGTCTTGATTTCATCTCATTCGGATTGCTATGAAGAAATATCAGAAATATACAAACGATTTTGAAGAAAACTCATCTGCCATTCACTGACTTGTTTTTGGAGCAAGACGAATTTTGGTGCAAAAATGTTTATCAACTCATAAAATGTAGAAGCAAGAGATGAAATTGCCAAGGATAAACGCAATATATAAACTCTACATTACGTAGGACAAAAAATTCATGAAGGAGAACTAAAACAATGAGAGCTGTCAGTGACGACGTAATACAAATCGTTCGAGAACAAAGGACTACTGCTCATTATTTCTATAAAAACAAAACTTACCTGTGTCACCGATAATAATATACTTGAAAAGGTATGCATAAGACATATTGGTAATCTAAATAACTTGTAAAAGTCACAAAACGTAGACACGGAAGAGACGGTTTCAGATTTTTGACTATCTTATCGCTTCTGCTTGGTCATGACGTCATTCGCTACTTCGGCTATTCTCCTCTCCCGTACACCCCATACAACTGTTTGGTTAGAGCATCGCAGCCAATAGGAAGCGTCTAAAAATTCCCCAATGATATTGCGACCATTGAGCGGGAAATTTCAAATAACAATATATAGCCGTTATCCTAATTACTTACTTTAATTAGGCATTTATAATTTTGAAATATAGATAGATGGAAAAACATAATAAGAAGGAAAATTATACTGATAATATACAAGACGTTGACTTTCAGGAGTGCTATACCTAAGAAAAGCAGAGAGAAAGAAATTAAAACTGCAACTCCAAAAAAAAAAAAAAAAATCTGCCCGCTTCGCGGGCACATTCTCATCGCGCGCTTCGCTCGCAAAAATGAACGGGTGGTGGTGGCGCGCGGGTGGTCGAATATAGTTCGATCGTCGCGCTTCGCGCTCCGAAATATGTACACGTCGCGCTTCGCGCGCTTTTGTGCCCTTCGTGAAGCTTGCGCTTTACCGGACGCTTGAACCTATATGTTTTTTTTTTTAATTTAATTAAATTATACATTTTGTATATATAATTTATATTTTTTAATTTTAATTTATTTTTTCATAGTTGTAATTTATATTTTTATATATTTTTTAAAATTTAATTAAATTAAATTTAAATTAAATTAAATTATACAGCTTTGAATGCAAGATTTAACTAATTTACTTAAGGTTCTATCGACCTTA
>CAJFCO010018370.1:80277-102476 GCA_904066015.1 Synergus gifuensis | reverse complement strand
TTGGTACTAAATAAAGTTATCTATTTACAATTTCAAATTTTCATAACTTACAATTAAATCACTATATCTCTCCTCTTTTAATTTATCACAATGTTTTTCCACAGCATGACAAGAAACCTCGAGAGCATTAAAAGATAAGTTATTATTATCTATATTTGAAACGAATTGACTCATGGGATATCCTTTCAATGTAAATTCGCCGTCACTGCAAGGGTATAAATACTAAAAGTATTATTTAGATTTCATTCAATTTTAAATTAAATCTACGAACCTGCGCGTTAATTTCATATAACAACATCCCACAATGCAAATGAATTTCGCTTCTTCACAGTTTGAGTATAATCTTAACAGTGTGGTAGCTAAATCACCACATGGATGTAATCCAACTAAACCAAAGCGTTTTTTCTTCGCTATTAAAGTTGGCTCATTTACAAAGTTTTTTGTTAAATAATTTACAACTTGTTCTCCTGAATCGTTAGCACTTACAGTCATTGAAACGTGGTGTATTTCTCCATCACAATCAGGATTATACTTTTGCAAAGATGTTAGTAATTGTTCATCACACTTTCTGTAAATTGAAAGAAAAAAAATGGTTACTTTTAATAATATCTTATAAAGTTGTAATTCTAATAACTTTAAAAATAAATTTTAATCTTCAAAGCATTAATATTAATGTATAATAAAGTATAGAATGTCATACCTGGCTTGTGCTGTTAATAACGGATTTTGTTCTACACAAGTTACAGACAAACCATATTTAAATGCAACCAGGCGAGCTAAGTGACCCATTCCAGCGCCAATATCAACAATGCGACTACAATTCGTTTCTAAAGCACACTCTCGTAAAATCTACAAACATGAAAATAACGTAAGCTCTAACTAGATATTTTTTCGCTCTGTAGCGGTGATTCACTTTTACAAAGAATTATGCATAAAGAACGCCTATATTTTCAATATTATTGCAAAAATGAAAAGTTAACATTTTGAGTTTAAATTGAAAATTTCTTGTTTTGCGTAAAAAAGCCTTAAAATTAAATATTTGTTGAGTAGAACGAAAAATTCCAATTTCGAGGACAGTACTTTGTTCCAGCGCCCTTACAAAACTGAAATAATATTAATAAAGAATAACATACTTGTGCAATTTTCTCTATCTCGTACCGTTTTTTCGTCTTTATGTGTTTTATGAAAAGATTATTGAATTTAGGGTCATTGAAGTATAAATTGGAATTAATTGAATCTAATTCTTCTAGAGAGTTGAAACCTTTTCCTTCATTATTTCGCTTCTGACAACATTTAATAGCTTTTCCTTTACAGTGATTCCTGTTAATTTCTAAAGTCCGAATAACTTCTCTTAAAGCCATTAAAGACAAAGGCCAAACTCTTTCACTGAAAAAAATTTTAATTTATATTAGAAATAAATATTACTTCCTTTAATTATGTACATATATGTAAAAAAAACTTACCACGAATCTCCTAAAATCCATTTTCCCAACTCTTCAGGACTTGCATCATCTAATGTATTTTGCCATTCTGTAGGCAATTTTTTCCACAAATCATCCAGGTAGAAGTCCTTAAAATAAACAAAGGAAATTTAACAAATTTTAGAGTCAAAGTGACTTTAATAACTCAGGATGGCCTGGTGGCCACAAGATTAAATTTTTAAATTTCCCTGACATTTCTCTGACTTTCAGATAAATTTTCCTGACAGAAAAGTATTAAAAATGCGTATAAATTTTCAATAATAATACTTTTGAAATTTTTGAAAAATTTCGTATAATATCACTTTAAATCTTTTGAAATTTAAAATCACTTCACAAAATTTAACATTCGTAAAAATTTCTCGAATTTGCAACAACTTTTGAAAAGATCTCTTAAAATTCATTGAAATTTCTTGTAAATCCTAGAAACATCTTAAAATTCCACGAAATCCCTTCAAATTTGTTAATATTTCATGAGATCCCTTCAATTTTCACTAATCTTTTTAAAATTCCTCAAAATATTTTGAAATACTTAAAATTCCAAGAAAAACTTCAAAATATTTTTAAATTCCATGAAATATTTTCAGAATCTCTTAAAATGCATAAAAAATTTCTTCAAATTTAAGAAAAGATTAAGATTCCCTAAGAGAGATAGGGAAATTTAAGATTCCCTATTTATTTCTATTTCTTTAAATTTAATTAAAATTTTTTTTTTTTAAATTATTATTGGGAATCTATTGAAATCCCTTAAAATTCGCTGAAATCTTTTGAAATTCCTAAAAACATCTTTAAATATCTTAAAATTCCATGATATCGTTTAAAATTATTGTAAAAATCGTTTACAAATCACAAAAATCTAGTGAAATTCTTGAAAATTCCCTAAAGTGCATTCAAATCTCTAAAAAAAAAAAACTCTTGAAATAAAAAATCTCACAAATTCTTTTAAAACTAAAAATGGCTTGATATTTTTTTTTAAATTCTATGACGAGTATTAGAATTCCTTAAAATTTTTACAAGCTACTTAAAATCCTTTATAATTTCACGAAAAACTTAAAAATCTCTTAAAATATACGTAAAAATCTTTTACAGTGTTTGAAAACTTTTCAAATTTCCCTAAAATTCGACAAAATCTTTTATAAACCATAAAAATGTTGTGAAATCCTTTAGGATTCCACGAGGAAAATTTAAATTCTTTAAAATCACTTTAAAATAATAAAAATTTCTTAAAATTCTTACATGCCTTTTAAAATCCTTTTAAATTCCACGAGAATATTTATAATTCCTTAAAATCTCTTAAAATTCTTACAAGTTTCTTAAATTCCTTTATAATTCCATGAAAAATTTGTAAATCCCTCAAAATACGTAAAAAAAAACCTTTATAAAATTTGAAAAATTTTCAAAATTCCCTAAAATTCTACAAAATCTTTAGAAAATAATAAAAATCTGGTGAAATTCTTTAAAATTTATCAAGGAACTTTAAAATTCCTTAAAATTCTTAAAAATGTCTTGAAATCATTAGAAACCTATAGCGAATCTCAGAGAATACCTGGAAATTATTTATAATCCTTCGAAATTTTTGGATAGTTTTTAAAATTTGTTAAATAAATTATAAAAGTTATATATGTAATACGACAAAAATAAAATATGTTATTTATAATATATATATTAATATAATATATGTTAACATAAATGTGAATTTCTATTTTTTTTCCTGACAACTACTCGCATTTCATTCTTTTTTAAATCAGTTGAAATTCTCAAGAAAATGTAAATAATGTTAATATAATGTAAATAAATATAATGTAAACATAACCTATTTCGAGATTGCTAAATATATTCTTAATATAAATGAATAAATCGATAAATAAATACGAACCACTATATAGGAATCTAATAGCCAGCCATAAATGCCTAGAATTCGGAATATTTTTTCAAGATCAGATCGTATTTTTATACAAACATCACAATTGCAATAAACGCACGTGCCTTGAGTCTCATTTGTTTCCTCCATTTAGTTTCGCTAACTTTACGTTTACAATATGTCACAAAAAGTTTACACTATATGTATAACTAGGCCATTACTAAGTGAAAATCATATATGTAACAGTTTTTCGATCATAGTATAAACATTTTTTAATGCACATATTTAGAATAGGATCAAAGATACACTCTAACTTCACAATAGCAACAAATCCAAGCCAGAGGCTTTCGCAATAACAACCAAATTCCTTTTCTCAAATGTCACATCCATTGCGCATGCGTGTATTGCGTCATATAGCGGAAAAATATGAAATGTCAAGAGCATATTGTACAGGTTAAATGTATGTAAGTGTTAAAGTGTATCATTTTTCAAAGAATAAGATTCCTGTTTTAAAAAATGGATAAACAAAATAAAAAAAACTCTGTGAGTAAATGAATTTAATTTGCAATTCTACTAATTTTCACCTAAATTATAACTTCAATGTGTGTAGTATAGTGCATTTTGTTTTGCGCAACGCATGCGAAGTGGTTTAGGTGAGATTTTAGAACCATGAAGGTTGCTATTGTGAATGGATTCGGTTGTTATTGCGAACAGGTTGATATTGCGAAGGTTGTTATTGTGAAGGTCGAGTGTATTGAGATTTGAAATATATATTGATATTGACCAGGGTTGTGCACGTAATATCTTTGGTACCATCGAATGATTCGTACCGAGTCTCTGGTTAGGTGGCGCTGCAAACACTGTTACACTATTTTAATCATCGACATACACTCAACGTTCCCAATAGTAAATATATATGAGAATGTAAATATATATGAGAATATAAAAAGATTAGCGCTACAGAACGAAAAAATATTTATATTTTTTGCATAAAACGAAGAATTCAAACTCTAACTTCAAAATTGAAGATTTTCATTTTTTGAAAAATATTTGAATTAGACATTTGCTCGCTCTGTACGCATAATTCAAGTTAAAAATTAATTAATTCTACATCAGAGAGAAAAAATTCCAAATTTAATATTTGTTGAGTAAAATGAATAAATCGAATTTTTAGATTAAAACTTGGCTCCAACACCCTTCATGCTATGTAGAAATAATTTTGTGTAGAAATTTGTAAATAGTTAAAAAAAATTATTAATAACTTTTTTGAAAATAGTCACAAAATAATGATGCCCCTAAAAATTATAATCAATTTCAACTTGGAAAGGCTATATTGTTAAGAGTGGTTGATTTTGATATCGAGGAGCGGCATGGCGGTGGAAGAAAGAAAATTTTTGAAGATACCGAACTGGAGGCACTATTTGCTGAAGACTCGTGCCAAACTCAAGAAGAATTAGCCAAATCATTGGGAGTCACTCAACAAGCAATTTCGAAACGCCTGAAAACAATGGGAATGATTCAGAAGCAAGGAAATTGGGTTCTTTATGAATTGAAGCCAAGAGACGTTGAACGCCGTTTCTTTGCTTGTGAATAGCTGTTTCAAAGACAGAATCCCTAATTTTAAATAAAATAAATTCGAATTATTAATCGTACAAAATTATATGAAAATTTGAAATGTAGACATTAAATAAAGGAATAATCAATTATGCGCCGTGTCAAGTTGAAAACTTGAAATTATTGTATGCCGAAGAAAACAGTTAATTTGAAATTAAACAATAAGCTGCAATAAGGCAAGAAAAAACTAGAAATGAAGCACTTGAACTTAAGTGAATCTGAATGAGAAGGAGAATCCAGTTCTTTTTCTTCCAATGCGGGAAACACATTGAGTGATTGACCAATTAGAGTTCTCGATTTTAAAAGAATGGAGAACACTGATTGGTAGACTGCATACATACACTCGAATCTCCCAATATCGACGAAATCCAGACCAGACGCTTTCCCAATATCGACGAAATTCCTCTTCTCAAATGGCACATCAATTGCGCATGTGTCATATTAATTGCTCATGCGTATTGCACATAAATAATATTTCTTAGCATTTTAAATTGCGCGCGAATAGCAACCAATCAGATTCCGAGCGCGCAACTCATGCGCAGTGTATCCAGTGATAGGTAGCTATCCAATCGAACGAATTCGAGTGTACATATATGCTATGCAAATCAGAATCGAACATCCCTAATTTCATTATTCTTAAATAAGAAGGGTGTCAGCGGTTTCTATTTTTGAAAGCTACAAATTTAACTTTCAAGAGGTCAAATTAATCAAAATTGAGAACTATAATGTAATCAAATTGAAAGCTAATTATTAAAATTTATAAGTTTTTAAGGTACAAAAACTATTAAAGTTTAAAATTTCCAATTATAAAGAATCAAAATTTTGATTCCTGGATAAATAACTACAAGAAGAAGTATCCTTGACTTGCCTTTTTTTTTTAACTTGAATTTCGAATTCTAGTTTTAAATATATTTAATAAAAGTAAAGTTTCTAATAGAATTTATTCCCTTCTTTTTTTCTAGGAATTGGGCCTTTCCATAACTCCTGATCAGATTGCAGAAATGGAAGCGCACATTAATGACATCGATTTCGAGGCTGCAGCGAAGGAAGAAAAATTGACGAGACATGATGTCATGGCGCACGTTCACGTTTTTGGAAATCAGTGTCCAAAAGCTGCACCAATTATTCATCTTGGTGCCACCAGCTGTTATGTAGGAGACAATACTGTGAGTATTATGATTTGAGAAAGTATTAAGTTTAATAAAAGTGTTTGATTGAAGTCTTGAAAATTACAAAGTTTTTTCTCTTTATTTTTAGGATCTTATTGTCCTGCGAAATGGCTTAATCGATCTTCTTTTGCCGAAACTTGCAGCTGTTCTATCCATTCGGCTTTCTGAATTTGCAATGGAAAATCGGTTCTTGCCAACTTTAGGACTCACTCATCTTCAGCCAGCTCAGTTGACAACAGTTGGCAAAAGAGCAACTTTATGGATGCACGATTTATTGATGGATGAGCGAGCAATTCGTCGAGCGAGAGATGATCTCAGATTTCGGGGTGTTAAAGGCACCACTGGAACTCAGGCTTCATTTCTCCAATTGTTTAATGGTAGTTTATCACTTTACAGCAGGGAACATAATCAATTTTCAAAAAGACCCCAATCTTAAAGTCATTATTTATTTTTAAGGAGATGGCCAGTAACAAAAATGGCTGGATTTGAAAAATATTATTCGGTGACAGGGCAAACTTATTCCAGGAAAGTCGATATCGAATGTATAAATGTTTTAAGTTCTCTTGGTGCAACTGTGCATAAGGTAGTTTAATTCTTAATCGATTTTTTAATAAGCTCGTTTTAATAATAATTTGAAACTGTCGAAGTCAAGCTAGTACTATAAGCATTGAAAAATTTTACATATATTTTATTATTTAAATTACATATAATTTTATTTTTAGATCTGCAGCGATATCAGAATACTCGCGAGTAGGAAGGAAATCGAAGAGCCTTTTGAAAAAACGCAAATAGGTTCCAGCGCCACGGCTTATAAAAGGAACCCTATGCGTTCTGAAAGATGTTGCAGCATTGCTCGTCATTTGATGAGCTTAACAAACAATGCCCTCCAAACTGCAGCAACTCAGTGGATGGAAAGGACCCTTGACGATTCTGCAAATCGACGCATTACTTTGGGAGAAGCTTTTCTTGCTGCGGACTCTGTGCTGATGACTTTGCAAAATATCACTGAGGGTTTGATTGTTTATCCTAAAGTAATTGCGAGATATGTGGCCCAGGAACTGCCTTTTATGTCCACTGAGAACATAATTATGGCTATGGTTAAGGCTGGAGGCGATAGACAGGTTATTAACCATTTAATTACACATAATGTCAATTTTGAAATTGAGATTTGTTTTACTTAATCCAATTTTTGTATAGATTTGTCATGAGAAAATTCGAGTCTTATCTCATGAGGCTGGGGCACAAGTTAAACAACTTGGATTAGACAACGACCTGGTGGATAGAGTAAAGAGGGATCCTTACTTCAAACAGATTTTAAATCAACTTGACGAAATTCTTGACCCGTCGACTTTTATTGGCCGTGCTCCAGAGCAAGTTGAGGAGTTTGTTCAGAAAGAAGTGCAACCTATTCTAGATTTGTACAAAGATCTGCAAGTAAAACCTGTGGAGCTCAATATATAAATCAATGGCGATTATAATCATGCCTTTATTGAATAATATATTTTATATTTATTTTTTTGTATGAATAAAAACATTTTTTGTTACCAGAAAATCTAGGAGATTCTTTAGTGCTAAAACAAATTAAGGGGTTTATCCAGAGACTGAAAAATTGTTTTTATTTCAGTTTGCAATGCCTTCCATCATGAAGTAAAGGTGGTCGTCCCGTCTTGTAGCATTTAAAAATGCTACATCCTTGAAAGAAATTGTCTTTTTAAAAGATATAAATTCCAATTTAAGTGATTGCTGTCAGAACACGTATAATAGGAAAATAATTTGCAATAACGTATTGCAAACAGCTCAATCGACAAGGGATTGTAAATCTGAGTGGCAAAAGGAGAGAAAATTCAGGGTGACAGGCACCAGGTAACAAAAATTTTTTCACAATTATTATGATAATACGAAGTATATAATTTATTACTTTTGTTTATTTATATTGCAGGTGTTATAGTTTATATACCTATTCTAAAGATAATTGGCCAGAGAAAACTCGTAACTATTTTTGGGCAAAAGAATTTAAAAATAAATATACTCGCCATGGGAATGAGTATGAAAGTGTAACATTTTTTAAAGTTAGAAAAAAATGTGTTAAGCTTAAGAAAGAGACATTAGTATTATGGGCAGATTCAATTTGGTATAATTATTGAATTTAAAAGACTGCGATTTTGTTGTTTATTCGAGTGTTTCTGATTCTATCAAAGTCACTAATGTTAGCTACGATCAGCAATATGTAGAAAATTTATTAACTACTTTAAAAAAGACATATTTTGAAAAGATGTTACATGTGATATGTGAAAATTCTAGGGTTTCATAAATTTCTTTATTGTAATATCGTTAAATACAAATAAGTAACTGTTTTGTACTGAGTGATAATATATAAAAAATATGTTACTATATATGAAAGAAAGTTTTCTACTTTTACATAAAAAATGTTTATAAAAATAAAATGCATTATAAATGTAAATAATGTTGTGTTCTTTTTTATTTATCAAAATTTGTAATTTTTTACAATAATAAATCATAGGTAAAACATGAATAATGAATTTAAAAATATATTGGCAATCATAATATTTCTTAAAAACTAAATTAAAATTTATCATCTGTCATTATAGGTGAACTAAAAGTTGTTGAGTTTTTGGCGCTTGAATCATGACAAAGTTTAGAATATCAAACAATACCAATATATAATATCAATATAAAATATATAATATATATATATATATATATATATATATATATATAAAATAATCAATATAAAATATCAAAGCTAATTGTAGTTTTGCATGTTTTTTCTTAAGAATTTATAAATTTCTACACAACATTAATAAATGGGAAAATTTACGCAAAAAAAAATGAAGTTTTAGTTTCTCATAGTTTGAAATCGATTTTTGTAGAAAATTACGAATTTCTCCAAAAGAGTAATTAAAATCTGCCATTTGCAGAATCTATATTTATAGTTTTTAATAATTTTTCTTAACTATTTACAAATTTCTACACAACATTATGATAAAATAAAATTCTAGAGGAATAAATAGGAAAATTTATAAGTCCAAAATAAGGTTTTAAAATTCCACGAAATCCCTTCAAATTTGTTAATATTTCATGAGATCCCTTCAATTTTCACTAATCTTTTTAAAATTTCTCAAAATCCTTTGAAATTCTTTTAATTCCAAGAAAAACTTCAAAATTTTTTTAAATTCCTAAAAATCTCTTAAAATTTCCTGTAATCCTTCAAAATTCCATAAAAAATTTTCAGAATCTCGTGAAATATTTTTAAATACCACGAGGAATTTTAAAATCTCCTAAAATGCACAAAAATTTCTTTAAATTATTGGATACCTATTGAAATTTTTTGAAATTCCCAAAAAAATCTTTAAATATCTTAAAATTACACTATACAATATTTAAAATTCCATGAAATCCTTTACAATAATTTTTATGTGTTGTAAACGATTTTGTAAAATAATTATTATTTTACAAAGTCGTTTACAACTCATAAAAATCTCGTGAAATTCTTTAAAATTTCCTAAAGTGCATTAAAATGTCTCTAAAAAAAACTCTTGAAATAAAAAATCTCGCAAAATCTTTTAAAAATCAAAAATGACTTGAAATTTTTTAAAATTCTATGAGGACTATTAAAATTCCTTAAAATAATTTTTAAAATGTCAAAATTATTTACAATTTTTACAAGCTTCTTAAAATAATTTAGAATTCCAGGAAAAACTTTTAAATCCCTTAAAATACGTAAAGATTTCTTAAAATTCTTGAAAACCTCTTGAAATTCCTTAAACTTTTACAAAATCTTTTATAAATCATAAAAATTCTATTAAATCCTTTTAAATTCCATGAGGAAAATTTAAATTCTTTAAAATCACTTTAAAGTAATTGAAATTTCTTAAAATTCTTACAAGTTTCTTAAAATTCTTTATAATTCCACGAAAAACTTTTAAATCTCTTAGAATACATAAAAAAAAAATTTTTTAATTTTTGAAAAATTTTCAAAATTCCCTAAAATTCCTCAAAATCTTTAAAATTATAAAAATCTCGTGAAATCCTTTAAAATTTAATGAGGAACATTAAAATCTCTTAAAATCACTTTAAAAAAATCAAAATTTCGTAAAATCTTTTAAAAATCATAAAAATCTCACAAAATCCTTTAAAATTTCAGGAAAACCCTTAAATTTTCACTAATTGTTTTAAAATAACTCAAAATCATTTCAAATCCTTTAAATTCTTCAAAACAATTCGAAATTTTTTAAAATTCTTAAAATGCATCAAAATCAAAAACAATTTTTGAAAATTTTTTTAGTTTCACGAGGAATATTTAAATATCTTAAAATCATTTTAAAAATGTCAAAATTTCTTTAAATTTTTACAAGCTTCTTAAAATTCTTTACAATTTCATGAAAAACTTTTAAATCCCTTACAATAAGTAAAGATCTCTTAAAATTCTTGAAAACCTTTTGAAATTCTATACAATTTTACAAAATCTTTTAGAATTCACAAAAATCTTGTGAAATTCTTTAAAATGTCAATCAAATCCTTTAAAATCATTTTAAAAGAATGAAAATTTCTTAAAACTCTTCCAAGTTTCTTAAAATCCTTTATAATTCCACGAAAAATTTTTAAATCCCTTAAAATACGTAAAAAACTTTAAAAATTGTTGAAAACTTTTCAAAATTCCCGTAAAATTTCATAAAATTTTTAGAAAATCATAAAAATCTCGTGAAATCCTTTAAAATTTTTCAAGGAACTTTAAAATTCCTTAAAATTCTTTGAATTTCCTAAACTTCCTTATAAAAATCACTTAAAATTTCATGAAGTCCTTTGAAAATTCAACTAAATCTTTTAAATATTATACAAATCTCTTGTAATTTCTTTAAATTCCTATAAACCTCTTAAAATTTTTTAAATTATTGAAAATCTCTTGAAATCATTATAAACCCAAAGAATTTCAAATAATTCCTGGAAATTCTTTATAATCCTTCGAAATCTTTGGATAGTTTCTAAAATTTGTTAAATAAATTATAAAAGTTAGATATGTAATACAACAAAAATAACATAGTTAACATAAATATCAATTTCTATTTTCCCTGACAACTACTCGTATTTCCCTGACATTTCTCTGACTTCCCTGACAAACTTTTTTTTCCCTGACATTTCCCTGATGTCCCTCTTATTGTACGAGAAATAAAAATAATGTTGATATACGATATAATGTTTCATTATAATATTTGGTGATTAAAATGAGGAAATCTAATTTTGAAGTTTAGAACTAGTTTCCAACACCCTTTTGTCTTATTTTTATTTATTTATTTTTTTTTTTTTTGTATTGTAAGTAAAATTTTGCGCAGTTCCCAGTGAATTACCGGTTGGATGTTCCCTTGAGATGCATATAATTGAATCGGGCGATAACTTTGTTGGTATTACATAGCGTGCTGTGGTTAGATACAAAAAGCATTAGAAGTATACCGATAGTGAAGATTGCATTATTTTTCTGTAGCCCGATTCTCATGAAAGTCTGGAGCGTAACGACAGATACTAAGATCAAACTAAGATCAGCAAGATTCTTCTTTGAGCATCAGGTGTAAATGTATTGGGTTCGTTAAACCTGTATGGCTGTATGCGTGTACAAGAAAAGCATATGCTCGTGAGTTATAACGTAACTGTTGAAGAGTGAAAGTGCTGAGTAAAGTGGAACATCAGAATTGAACTAAGTATTTTATTAATAATAACTGAATCAAGGGAATCGCATCTCTTGCATCGTTCCCTTGCAAAACAGATTTATTGCAACAGATTGTGTTTTTCTCAAAGTTATATGGGCAGACAATTATTTTTTTTAGCAATCTTTATTGTCACTTTTATGGAAAGAGACTAATTAGAGTATCCGTTCTTTTATTTCATAATTATTTCTTTAACCGCATTATCATCCTTAATTGTACTTTCTAAATTACAAGAATTTATTATAAATGGAATTAATTGTCAGTGAGTGTAGCAATTAGAACAAACTGGAACATTCAATAGAGCTTCTGTTAATATAAGAATAACGCATATTGTCCGAGAAAGTAGCTGATTTATATCTGCAAAATTTTTTATCTGAATTTAAAAAGTACGAGTTATAATCAAGCATGATTTAGACTTTGTTCTAGATTTATGTGAAATACTTTGATTGATACAAGAATAAAGAGTCATAATAGAAAATCTGCAATTCAATCAAAAATTTAATCAATAAACTGGGTTTCAAAGCAATGTGTCATTTACAGAATTGTTGAATTTCTGCTGAGTTTCTCTTATTTAGTACGCGCACGAGCTCAATGGGAACAATAGAAAATAATAGGGCAATCAAATCCTGTAAATCATGTGATAGAATTATAGTTGATTTGTAAGATTTTTAAATCTTATTTAAGGGCGTTGGACCCAAGTGTTAAGCTCAAAATTCCATTCTCCATTTTACTCAACGAAAATTATAGATGAATATTTTTTCGCTCTGTAGCGCTAATTTTTATTCAAATATAAAACTGCATACAGAGCGAAAAAATATTTAATTTCGATACTTTTTACATAAAACGAAGAATTTAAAATCTAACTTCAAAATTGAATGTTTTCATTTTACTTAAAAAATATTTGAATTAGATATTTTCTCGCTCTGTACGCATAATTCTAGTCAAAAATTGATTAATTATACAGAGAAGGGAAAAATTCCAAATTTAATATTTGTTGAGTAAAATGAAGAAATCGAATTTTTTTATTATTACTAGCAGAGCAACACGCGCGCGATTATTTTGTTTTTTTTTACAACTTGAAGTCATTCCAAAGCCAATCACATTTGAAAACTATAATGTACGCGAGATTTTTGAGACATTTTTAGAGAGAAAGCACTTTTTTAGAAAGGAATTTCAAGAGGTTTTTAAAAATTTTAAGATAATTTGACGATTTTTAGTGAGTTTTACGAAATTCAAAAGAGTTTCAGGATTTTAAAAAGATTTCGTAGAATTTTAAGGGATTTTAGGATATTTCGTGAAATTTTAAAGGAATTTATGCAATTTTAAGAGACTTTTAAGGGCATGTAATACTTTACCATAAGAGCAAATTAGTTATACCAATTATACGTTCATAATAATAAATATTTTTAGCTAATAAGAGTCAATAAACCTTCGTCTACATGAGACGAAGGTTTATTGACTCTTATTAGGTAAAAATATTTATTATTATGAACGTATAAATGGTATAACTAATTTGCTCTTATGGTAAAGTATTACATGCCCTTAAGAATTCTTAGCAATTTTAAAAGGGATTCTGTTTTGAAATTTGAAGAAATTTGAAGAAGTTCCTAAGAATTTAAAAAGATTTCAAAGAATTTCAGCGATTTATAAGATTTTCATGAAATTTTAAGGAATTTCAAAAGGTTTGTAAGAGTTTTATGGAGTTTTAAGGAATTTTAAATGTTATCCTGGAATTCCAAGGAATTTTATGATATTTTAAAAGATTTCTAAGAATTTCGAGGGATTTTATGGAATTTTATGAGATTTCTAAAAATTTTAAGTGATTTCAAGAGATTTTGATGATTTTTAAAAGATTTTGTAAGAATTTAAAAAAATTTCATGGAATTTGATCAGATTTATAATAGTTTTAACGAATTTTAAAGATATAAAAGAATTCTAAATGTTACCGTAAAATTTGAAGAATTTTTTAAAGTTTGTCAGGGAAGTTTATGGAAAGATTTGAAAAGATTTTTATGATTTTTAAAAGATTTAATTTATTTAAAGATTTAATTTAAAAGGATTTCAAAAGCACATTTTTTAAGAACTTTAAAGAAATTAGTCGATTTTTAAAAGATATTGTGGAATTTTTATGGATTTTATGGATTTTTATGAGATTTTTAATCATTTTAAAAGATTTCAAGAGATTTTTCAAATTTTAAAAAAAATTTGTAGAATTGTTAAGGATTTCATGAAATTTCGCGATATCTCTAATGATTTGTAGGGATTTTAAATGTTAAGGAATTTCAAGAAGTTTCTAGGAATTTTTAGAGATTTTCATGAATTTTAACGTGAATTTCAAAAGATTTATGATTTTGAAAATTTTTATGGAATTTTAAGGGATTTAAAAAGGTTTCCGAGATTTTAAATTTTATCATTTTTTATTTATTTTTTTTTATCATTTTTTTATCATTTTTTTAAATCATTTTTTTTATTTTATCAGAAATGTTAAAAGAATTGAAGATATTTTAATTATTTTTAAAAGAAATCGCATCTTTAAGGATTTTATTAAATTCTATGAGATTTCTAATAATTTTAAAGGATTTCAAGAGATTTTTCTGATTTTAAAAATATTTTATGGGATTTAAAACTTGTCAGGGAATTTTATTGAGAGCTTTCAGAGGATTTTTATGATTTTTTTTAAGATTTTGCAGTATTTACAAGGATTTTGAAGGTTTTTGTAAAATTTTAAGTGTTTTCAAGAGATTTTTCTAGTTTTTAAAATATTGTAAAATTTTTAAGGATTTCATTTCTAATGATTTTAAAAGATTTTAAATGTTAAGAAACTTCAAGAGGTTTCTAGTAATTTTGAGAGATTTCTAGGAATTTTAAGATTTTTTAACGATTTTTAAGGAATTTCGAAGGTTTTTGTGAAATTTTAAGGGACGAGGGCAAACAAACACGCGTGCGATTATTTTTTTTTTTCTTACAACTTCAAGTCATTCAAAAGCCAATCAGGTTTACAAAAACAATGTTTGCAAGATTTTCGAGACATTTCGTGACACAACTTTTTTAAGATAGGATAAAACTGCATACAGAGCGAAAAAATATTTAATTAAAATAATTAATAAATTATTAAATTATATTATTATTAAATTATAAATATTAAATTATATTATCAAAAAATAATTTCGATACTTTTTGCATAAAACGAAGAATTCAAAATCTAACTTCAAAATAGAATATTTTAATTTTACTTAAAAAATATTTAAATTAGATATTTTCTCGCTCTGTACGCATAATTTCAGTTAAAAATTGATTAATTATACAGAGAGGGGAAAATTCCATATTTAATATTTGTTGAGTAAAATGAAGAAATCGATTTTTTTTATTATTACTCGGCTCCAACACCCTTAATGAAGTATTCAAATATTGTAGCCTAAATCAAATTTTATTCTTTAATAGCCTTAGGGTAGTTACTAGAATCTGTGAGAATTTTTAAACAAAATTGACGACTTTTCCGTAACTAATCCATTTAAATCCAACACATATGTCCATGACTTCTCTGACCGCTGGACAATAAAAGTGAAAGTAAAATAAAAAACTATGGAATCCAAACTACAATGAAATTGCGCGAAATCAATTTCGCTAAAATAAACTAATTCGAGCTATATAAACTCAAAAACCACTTCATGTGATTACTTCACAAAATTACTTCTCGTAAATATGTCTAGGCCGTCGTAAATTGCAGTAATGTAATTTAATGAAGTGATTCTAATTTTGAATGGAATTCGTGGCTACTCTTTTATACTAAAAGTGGCTCATACGAACCGAAAAAGAATGTAAATTGCTTTTTACTTCCTCTTTTAGTGCTCGGTTTCCCAATGTACTTGCTTAGCACACTTATAACTTGCTTTTGCATAGAAGGAAAGACGTTATACAACATCTTAAAGTGCAAAAAAATGGTATATGTTTTGTTCTCAAAATAAACCTCTCTTAAATGTCAAACAAGCGAATGCAAGTGAAATGAAATGAGATTTTGTAAAATCGGATCCTTGGTCTCACATTGGGACCTCTTACGCCAGCATAAGTGAAAGTTCTCAAGTAGGACGTGAGTCTTGAATCTTCAGCTGGACGTTCGCCAAATGCCCATCGCCAGATCTTCTGCCTACGGTCATCGAGTCAGAAACTTATTAAATATCGAGGCGTTATCTCCGTGCGACCGAATTCCTCTACTTTCCAACTAAAGACCTCGAGTATTCGATTTTGTCCCAAATCCTGTAGGCAGAAGAAAATATACTTTAGCTTCATTTGTTATAATTATCTATATCAAATTATCGATAATCGTAGGTGTTATAGAAATTCTAGACAGATGTAGAAAGTTTGATTTTTTATACCAAGCTTTCTATTCTTTTTTGTATTTTTCTAGGTCTTCGAAAAACTTCCACTACTTTTAATAGTCAACGCAAAAATTATTTTTAAAATGAGTAGCTATACAGAGCAAAAAATATTGAATTTCAATATTTATCAAGTAAAATAAAGAAATTGAATTTTGAGGTCAGAACTTGGATCCAAAGTCCTTAGACTACAAATTTGCAACTTTTAAATTGTTTATAAATTAAAAATAGTGAAAGCTGCTTGAAATAGTGAAACATTCTGCTGGTTGAAATTATTATTCAATCAAAAAGAATTCAAATTTAAATGACATTCGAACATCTCATGAAGTATTTATTTTACTCTGCTATATGTCTGTTTATGTTAACGCCTACGGTATGAAGAACCAATTTAATTTCACTCTTTATATAGGAAAGTGGTCATGCACTAGAATTTAGGTAAATAAGATATTACGTGCCTATTATTATTGAACTAATCATAATATTGTAAGCATAATAGGTACAGAATAATTCTGTTCTTTAGGTTCAATGCTCACATTGTAAGTTATATAAATATTAAAAACATTTACTTGAAATTGAACGCTTTCAAATCTCTAGTAATTTAATACGGGTATTGGAACCAAATTCTAACGTCAAAATTCAATTTCCTCATTTTAATCATCAAATATTATAATTAGAACACTTTTCCGCTCTATATATCTATTTCTTTTTGAAATAGAAATGTGTCTACAGAGAGAAAAAAATGTCAACTTAAATATTTTTTCCTCAAAACGAGGAATTCGAAACCTAATCTCAAAATTCAAACTCTTCATTTTATATAAAAAGTAATCAAGTTATACATTTTTTTGCTCGGAATGCATATTTTTATTTAAAAAGTGAATTGCGCTACAGAGCGAAAAAATATCTAATTATAATATTTGTTGAGTAAAATGAAGAAATCGAATTTTGATGTTAGAACTTGACCCAACACCCTTAATTTGAAAAAAAAAATTGATTGATCATTTTGCTTTTTCTAATTCCACAAAATAATTTGATATGTACTTAAATATTAAATTAAATATAAAAGGAGAAAGGGAAAAAATCTTATAGTAAATATTGTAGAGAATTATAGCACATCAGAGAATGGTTGCTTTTATCTAGAGAATTATCATATATTAAAATAATAACAGCCATAATTTTCTTCATAATTGTCATAAAAAATAACAAATCTCTTCGAGAGAAAATAAACACTCAGGCGCCAGTATAAATAAAAAAACTAAATGGAAAAATACTTTAGTTTTGTATAACGATTATTATGAACTTTTCTCGGTGCAACGATTAGCTTATTTTAAACTCCATATGATAAAGTCTTCATAACGCAGTACGACTAGAAAAGAGATATGGAGAGTAATAATCAAAATTATTAAGCAAATCAACTTCATCTATTAAAATTTCTATTTCCGGCATTATTTCAATAATATATTTTAAGGAAGCGTAATTTGAATTCCATCCTTATACTTCTGATACCTTAATTTGAACTTGATGAAACTTTTGATTCATCATTTTCTCTGAGTTCAATATTTATTTAAAAGTATTCGAATTTTAATAGAATTATAATTTAGAGGAGTTGAAATTCTGAAAACTAGAACTTAAAGTTACTCAACTTGCAAAAAACGTAAACAAGATTTTTGTCTTGCGTACTTAAAAATAACTCAAGTTGACAAACTTGAAGAAGAAATATTTCAGTCTACGAAACTTTTAATTCGAATCTGATGAAACGTTCCTTTGATTATTTATACCCTGACAAATAAATACATACTTAAAGTAGACTACAAAAATATTAGTTCCCAGGATACATTTCTCTATTGCAACATTTTGGGTGTCAAACCCACCCAACGAGGATAATTAGCAGTACAGAGAGAACCGGAAGGAATCATTTCAATTTCATTGGCCCGTGGAGGTCGCTAGAAACGCCAGACTCAAAGAAGAGTTCGAGACGATTAAAGAAAGTCGTCGTCCGCTCACCTTCCTGGTGTCTTCGCACGCTTAATTTTTCAAGCCACGTTATATCCTGCACGCTATAATACTCGTGTGGAAACCATCGCAAGGTGCAGGGTATGTGTGTACCAAGTCAGAGAAAGGTGCCCCTCCATCATCACTGACATTAGAGAGGAGCTTCTCTTTCAAAGTGGTGGTGGAATATGGTAGGGAGAAACTAAGTCCAAGTCCCAAAACTCTTCTTACTTAGTCCCTGTGTGAGGTCCAGTCAAGATTGTCTACGCACCGGTTCTCCCTATAATGTTGCTCGGAACGAGATAACCCTGTGAGAGGTGAACACGCGGAGTCAGTGAAGTGTACCCTGTAAATAAAGGAATTCCTATTATCATCATGCACTTCCTCAAACTGGTAATTATATAACTAGTGACAAAAATCTTAATCAGTGCTTCCAAATTACCCCTGTTCAATTAAATTAAATTAATTCAATTAAATTTAAACAAATTTCTTTCCTGCACTGACAACAATTTTTTCAATCCATCCAGTATTTTTAATTTTACTACTTTCTAACTTCACTTTTTTAATTTTATCTTCTTAAGTTTCCGTCTCGAGTTTTGCGTTACGACCAGACTGCAATTATGTTTGAAAAACTGCAAGACTTTCGTACAATAGTGCTCGTGAAGATCTAGTGCGATATACTCAACGGCAATAAACTCAGTGGGTAGAAAAGGTGCGAAGCGCTCGGGCGTTAATTTCGAGGCAAAAATTTTCTCTTCCTTACTAGTAAATTATGCGACGAAAGCATTCTCGAGTATTCGGGCAACTTGTAAGACGAAGAGCCAATAACGACGTTGGGAACTCGCCTTGGCCATATCAGGAACTGGTTAACTGTCCATTGGGCGCTGTTAGGAATACCAATCGATCAACTTCTTACGTTTCAGGATTTCTTCTCTCTTATTGAACCAGGTCACTCGGTTAGCGATCTAACGAGCCGCATATATTAGACCCATACCTGCAAATAAACAAAATTTCTTCAGATTTCGGTAACTTTCTCTCTTGATTTCAGGCGACTCTAGTGGCTTTGATCCTCCTTGTGGAAGCCAAGGATGAGACAAAAAACCGTGGGAAAAGGCAGCAGATATCTTTCCACCCTAGGAGAGGTGCGCGACCACCTCCTTATGCTGTTCAGATGGAACCTATTGTACAATATTCCCAGAGGGATCCACTCTACAACCCTTTGGTAATATCCAAAAGCGACGATGGCCTCTACGAAGATGTTCCTCAGAGTTATTATCCTTCGGAACCTGAACCTATCATAGAAATCATCATCAAGGAGTCCAACGAGTCTTTACCTACACCAGCTCCACCTCCGTCAACTCCAAGACCTACTAAGGAACCGATACAAGTCTTCTACGTCAAGTACGAAAAGAAGAAGGGCTATGGTGATAAATCCCAAGTAGTCTACGACGCACCAATTCCAGCCCTTACACCAGTCGAAGAACACGAGAAGATTGAAGAACCAGCACCTTACCCGGAGGAACCAGTTCCAGTCACTCCACCAACAACTGAACCCCCAACGACCCTAAGAGCTATTATTCGACCCGATAGTGAGCAATATCACGCACCCGGAAACAGCGGACTCAAAGTTACATTTGGGACCGATCAAGTACCTCCAAACAACCAACACAAACGCAGTGATCTTGAACCACTGATTCATCGCAATATTCCAACTCCGCTTCCTCCTCCAGGTTCATCAAAAAAGCCTCATGGACCCTTTCAACCTCTTCATCCTATTCCTCAACGAGTGACTCCCGCTTTTCCTCAGCAGAGGATTGTCAACTCCTTCCCTCCTCAACAATTGCTGCAGCAGAATCAACACCTGATTCCGAGTCAACCAATACCACCGAATCCACTTTCACCGAATCAACAACTCCCACCAAATTTCCCCGCCCAACAATTTCAAACACAGATCAGAAATCCTCAAAGGCCTCAGAGACTCCCGATTACTGTTCAAGGATTACCTGATCCCCAACAAAGACAACCTTTCAATAATATTCCACCTCATCGAGGCAACTTGAATCAGCAAAGTTTCTCAAATCAACAATTTTCTAATCATGGGAATTTCAATCCGGAGCATCAACAGAATTATAAACAGCAAGAGGAACTGAAGCAGAAGTACTACGAGCAGAGAAGACATCAAGAGTTAGTGAAGCAACGAGAACAGCAGAGGCTTGCTGAGCAACAGAGATATTTGGAGCAGCAAAAAATTGCGGAACATCAGAGGCAGGATCAATTGAGACAGGAACAACAGAAGATTGAACAGCAGAGACAAGAACAACAAAGACAAGAACAGCAGAGACAAGAACAGCAGAGACAAGAACATCAAAAGTATCTGGAACATCAGAGATTGCAGGATCAGAGGAGGAAGCAGGAACAGGAACAAAAATTGTTGCAGGAGCAGCAATACCACCAGCAAGTGAAGTATCAGCAAGTTCAGCACAATACACAAATCCAGCACAATCCACAGATTCAACAGCCTCAGAAATCATCAGGAGAGATTTTCAAAGCTGTCCCCAAGCTTGAACAACATTACGCCATCAGGGAAAATCCTCTTCATCCTGGCCCTTTTCCCCCTAATCCTCATCAAGTGCCACAATTCCAAGAAAGCCAAACTCAGTACTTAGCTCAAAAACCGAATATTATAGGAGATTCGAGAAATCAACAAGTGCAGCAGCAACACCAATATCAGCAGCAGCAGCAACAACAGCAACAACAACAACAACAGCAGCAGCAGCTTCAAAGTTATAAACCTCAGCAGCAAAACCAACAGTTCTTTGTCCAAAATTTGCAGTCTACACAACAGCAAAGAGTACAATCCCCCCCGACTCAATCAATCTGGGGAAGACCCGTTTTCCAAGGAAATTCAAACCAGAAGATCTACGCAACACCCGAGACAAAAGTAGAGGAAAATTACCCATCATCGACATCAACACCTACAACCAGCAGCACAACCACGACAACAACTGAACCTTCTACAACTGTCTCTCCAAAGAATGAAGCCAAGATAAAAGAAAACATAGCGAATCTTCCCGATGAAGTGCCTGATGACATCAGAGAGCAGCTTTTGAGTTCCGGTATTCTTGGCAATGCCGATATCCAGATACTAGATTACGACAAAGTCGGTGACATCCCAATAGAGAATTTACCGCCTGAGGCTCTGGAAAATTTCTACGGAGCAGGTGGTGCTGCAGCTACTTCGGCTAGTGAACCTGTCCCGGCTATTGCTAAAAGACCAAAAACGGCAGAAGAGTCGCTTCCAAAGAAGGTGACACCCACTGAGATCGAGCAAGCTACTTTAAGACCAGGCGGAGTGGAAATGAAAGTAGTACGCTTTGATCCCAATACAGCGCAAGGTCAAAACATAGCTGATCAGCACATTCGCGAAGACGCTACTCACCTGAATCCGGTAACCGTGGGAACGAAGGACGATCCTCAATACAATCGTTATTTGCCCCTCAAAGTGAGCGGAGCTTCCTTTCCAATTCCGGACGTTCCTGAATTGAATGGTAAAAAAATTTCCAGTGTGGTGGTGCTGGCTCCAGTTGATTACAATTTTAAGGATGAGGACAGCGATGATGACTCCAGGAAGGGTAGGAAGATCAGCGATGTTCAAGCTATCAAATTTCTGGCTGGCGAATCCCTGAAGCAGTTGGTGAAGAAACCTACAGCAGAGAATTACAAAAAGTGGCTGGACCAAGAACGACAAACTGAACCCCAGAAGCAGTCGGTTGTTCTACTTGTCACGACGTAAGTGTACAACTTTAGCTTTTAATTATGTAATATTGTAGTTCTATTTCAGTTAAGGAGGTATTATAGTTTGACCAAACGTTTTTTTAAGTGTAAGGAGTGGTCACAAGTATTTAATGAACACAATTTTATACAACACAGATTTATAATTTCCTACGCTACATGGTGGAGACACAGATCGGAAGAGCGTCGTGTCTCCACCATGT
>CAJFCO010018370.1:44020-60524 GCA_904066015.1 Synergus gifuensis | reverse complement strand
ACGTTCGTGGGTTTAGGGCAATAGGGCATGTCTTGCTTAAAACTCATGAAATTTTAGGAAACAAAGCAAGAGGCGCCTGCGATATGCGCCTGACAAATAGTCCATGCGTTAATACCACGAACTCTCTTGCGCTAAACCCCCGATTTTTCTTTCCGTGCAGGTTTGTATCTTTTTATCTATTCTTGTCTTATTTATACGTTTTTATTATTTTGGCTTATAAAATTTCTTTTGTCTAAGATTATGGCTTTACTGCTTTTTACTTTAATCCTTTCACGAAAAAGAAACACAAATCTTCAAATACACGACGTATTTCTGATGGCTTAATATCGAAATTCCCTACACTATCAAAGCAGTTGAGAATTTGTGCATCGAGCAGGAAAGAGCTCGGTAAATTGAAAAAATTACCGACTTCCAGTCCATTGGAAAGTAACGTTTATTGTGATGATGTTATTTCAGACAAAGATACTCATGATTCTGAGAATGACGAGAAAATTCTTCATGATGATGATAATTATGAGAATGCTGATCGCTTCCCCCTCTATCGGTGGGTAATGGGAACTATTTCGCATCCAATTACTTTTACCAATAGAAATAACCAGGGAGTATAAGGAGACATATCTAATAAGGAGACATATGTCTAATAAGGAGACATATGTCTAATAAGGAGACATATCTATGTCTAATAAGAGACATATCTATGTCTAATAAGACATATCATGTCTAATAAGGAGACATATCTAAGACATGTCTCAATACTTATAATACTATAAAAAAGTAACTCACATAAATTCAATGTAAATCATGGGTGTTTCGAGTTACTCGACGTTCATTTTGATAGATAAACAAGTCTCAGCCCACTTTAGGACCTCAAAGTTCTCAAAGGAAAAGACCTAACTCAGCTGAGCTTTCTTTTGAAACAAAAAAAAAATAAAAACGGTCCTTTTTGAAAAAAAAGTAAAAAGTATTTTTTATTTTCAAAAAAGTTGGTCAAATTTTGGATTAAAAAATTTTTATTTTTTTTTTTCAAAAAAATTGAAGAAAAATCTGTCTAAAACGTGTTGGACAAAATTTTCTAAATGCCATAGATTATTAGTTACATGGATCCGAAACGGGCTGTTTGACCAAAATCTCCAAATTTCACCCCCTCCAACTCGGCCAGTTTTTGACCGATCTTGTTCAAATTTGGTGTGGTAACTACTAGTCAATAGGACTAAACTTTGTGCAAGTTTGAGCCCGATCGGACGACATCGATTTCAAAAGAGGGTTCACTTGAAATGAAATCCCCCGTATATTTCCTCTACGAAAATGATATTTCTAATTCCTTAAAATATGGACAATGTCAATGTAGTACAGTTGTTACAATTAGGATTACAAATGAAATTAATCGTTGAAAAATATTATTTTTTACAGAATACGAAAAAGCAAATGAATCGATTTGAGCGCCACATGAAAAACTATGTAGATAGCAAGAGATTAAAAGCAGCAAGGCGAGCAGTGGATATATCAATCGAAGGACGAAAAATGTCATTATAGTATTACGAAATTTTGACGAATGTTGCTTCTTCACAATCTACATATATTATTGTATTTACAATCTCTTGCATAAAAGCATATTAAGTTGAAAGGATAAAAGATAATTTGGTATAATAGTTTCGTTTGAAAACATTTTTTATTTACAATTAAGGCCATGTGTTAGTTCTCTGATTCCTACCTTACTGGAATTTTTTCTCCAATGTCATTTACTGCGACATTAATTTGAAAATTTCTAAAAAAAACTAAATTTATTCTTATGGTAAATACCATATGCCCTTAAGTGAGTTCTTCCGCCGAATAATTGACTTCAGAACAGTATATTTTGTAACTCATTTGCAGAAATAAAAATAAAATTGCTTTCTGAAATATTTTCTTTTGAAAATTTTTCTTCGTATTCTAAATTAAGTAATTATAAAATGTAATTTAAGGGCATGCTTTGCGCTTTGTTGTGAAAAATTTTTTTTCGGTATTCACCATATCCAAACGGAATGATATATCGCTCTCAAATTTTTGAATATAGGAAATGAGACATTAAACTGCGTTATGAAATTACTACTCAAAATAAATTTCATAACGCAGTTTAATGTCTCATTTCCTATATTCAAAAATTTGAGAGCGATATATCATTCCGTTTGGATATGGTGAACACCGAAAAAAAAGTTTTCACAACAAAGCGCATAGCATGCCCTTAATTTTAATTTTAAAAAAACAACAGTATGAGAGGTGGTATTTTATCTAAATTTTTAAAACTATAAAATGACTTTCAAAAAAAGTGGTATGCACGTGTGCACTTGTTTCAACTTAGAATAAAAATAACTGTATGTGAAGGTAAGTTTGCAGATAAATTACCACATTCGTATTACGTGTATCCATTTAATTTCAATACTTAATTTATGTTTACAAAATCTTATAATTCAAAAATTTTACTTCTAAATGGTTAACATTAGAAGCATATATTGAGAAAAGTAGACTTATATATCTAAGGTACACTTGCTGACAAAATCGTAAATATAAATAATTAGAAAAAAAGTTCGTCAAAAAATCTTAGCCACGAATAGGGTATGAGTACTGGTTATTGGCATTGTGATTTAGTCGTTGGCAGCCTAATGGGGTGCCAACGACATTGTCCCTCTAATTTGCTTTAAACAATAAAAAAAATTAAAATATTTTACATAGTTACATAGAATGACTTTCTTGTAGTCAGAATATGATAAATATCAACATTTTTCTATTGTTTCATGCAAATTAGATGGGGATGCCAACGAAAATTCGCCAGTAGCAATAACTGGTGTTTTTACCCTATGCTCTCATATTTTTCTGTACCAGGTTAATTCATAATATTTTTTAAAAGATGCAAATTTGTAGAGGACGCTAAGGAGGCCTAAATACTGTAATTTTAGGATTTTGTAAATGACTGAATTCTATACTGTTTGTTAATATTTCAATCTTCATTTCTTAAAAAGTAAATTATGTAGTAAAGAATTATTGGAATTATTTAGAGTTAATAACTTTTTCAATATGACCTTTTAATGTTTCCAATTGTCGCACAGTCTCAGCGTCAAGGCTTGGAATATGCGAAAGACGCAATCCATCTCGTGGCAAGAGCGAGATAACATCACCATTGTGAAGAGGAACATTAACATTAGCCGAGCGTTCTTGAATGACAGCTGATACTAATAAGGGACTGCCTTGCATGCTTAAAACCATTTCTCCTTGCCGTGGACGACGCAATACACTCATAGGAGTATTCGGTTTTACTTTTGGTGTTACAGGTTCAAATTCATTACAAGGTTTTAGTAAAGCGGGAGTTTTAAATTTACTTGCACTTGATTTAGACTGGTTTATGTAATCTTTCGACGTTTTTGATATGATTTTCTGTGTTGTATTACTTAATTTAGTCTTTCGGCTTTTCGATGAACTTCGCGAACGCAACTTTGAATTTTCAACTGTAGCCGCTCGTGATTGTCTAGTCCCTCCCTCTGTAACGTATCCGTCATCAGATACCGCTGTTGTTCGTTTGCTTTGTTTCTTGGACTTCATTGTTGATTTTAGAGGAGATAGAAAAGATTGCTCTACGTTACTAGAAGAGATATCATTTTCCTTGTCATCTTTAGACTCCAGAGACAAAATTTCAACTAAAGTTAGTTTTCTTATATCTGATGGTAGACGTGACAATGCCATATTTACTTCGATTTCCAAACTCCTGATTCTGGAATCTATTTCTGTTTCCATTTTGTGAAATTTCAAATTCCCTTGCCTCTCAAAATCTTTAATTAACAAATCTATCTCGTCTGAAGAATCACGAGATTGCTTCATTTTGTGAGATTGTTTTGTGCGTGGCATAATGTATGGTTCTTAAGGAGTTTTGAAATTTGGAAAATCCTCGCACTTCAGTTGTGGAAATTATTCTGAAATAATAAATGAAATCATCAGAAGTCAAGAATTTTTAGTATGTTAAATAAAATTATGGATATAGAATAACAAATTTTTAATTGTAATACTTTTTACGCAAAGTGAAAAGCATAAATTTTGAGTTATCAAATTCTAATAATATGTGCTTAGTAAAATTAAAGATTTATATTTGAGGTTAAAATTCAACTTATTTATAGACATTTTTTAATCGGAAATCGGAATCCTCGGACTGAAATTTTTCAGGTTGTTGCCATATTTTACACAAAATAAATTAAACAAAGCTGTGCACTCAAAAATCAGAATTCAACATAGATTCTGATTTCAAGAATATAAAAGCTATAAAAGACAAATTAGTAGAGTGTATTTACAAAGTAAAAATAATCTTTAAATCTTATTTCTACTACCTTGCTAAATTTTAAATCTTTCCTATCATTTAAAAATGCGGATTCAATTATACAATTATAATTATACATCCAAAAGCTATATATTAATGAAAAAATCGTTAAACATTTTTAAATCCATCCAGGTGGTCTATATATATTTAAGGGTGTTGGAGCGCCGGTCAAAAAGTCATTTCGTAAATTTGATTTTGAGGCCTCAAAAATACACACGGTTATTTTAAGTGCATGTCGTTTGGCAGGGAAGTGTTCCTCGATGTGAGGAAGGGTAGGCTAGCCGAAACTTTTCCATTTTAGCCAAATAAATTAGTATTTTTCGAAAAACAATGAGTAAGCACCCTTTCTCACATCGAGAAACACTTTCCTTTTGCGGCCTCAAAATCAAATTTACGATTTACGAAATGACTTTTCGTCTGACACTCGAAAAGCCTTAAAGGTGTCCGAGTTGATAGATTCTATACGAGTGCTTCAAATTATCGAGAGCATCATATATTAGATATTAGTAGAAAAAGAATCGAGAGATGCAAAAGCCCATTTTGGTTGAATTTAATTCATCATGTCAGGCTCATAATAATAAAAATTAAAATTCAATAACACGAGTTACATCAGACTGTCCACCATCATGACACGATCACCTTCACAAGTTTAAAAAAAAATTGAATGGAACGTTTGAATTATGTCAGAGTACACAAAAGTAAATTAATCTTGCCAAAAAATAAGCTTGGATGAACGATGCCAAAAAAAATATGGTATTCAAGTTATACATTATTATAACTGATTCACAGATTGCGGTAACTTATTTTAGCTTAATTGTAAATACCTTATAAATATGTACAAGTATTTCACAGCTGTCACGTTATTGTGCCAAAAGCCCAAAATATAGGATAATGGCAACGATGCCAAAAGTAAGCAACTTTACTGTAATTTTTATTTTACTTACAATTCTTGTAACGAATTTTTTTTCGATGCAAGTTTAAACGTTTTAACAAAGATATTAGTACCTAGATCCGGCAAGGGTCAGGAGTGGGGACGCCGAAAATCTATATGTCATTACTTTCGAAGGTGCTGCCCTCTTCAACTTTTCATTGTTTCCATAGAAACCGCGTCAAATCCTGTGCATGAGTCACTGTCAAATCATTGACGAACTCAGCCGAAAAGTACCGAACAATCCGAAACCATATATATATATCATATATATATGTTGAAAACACTAACTCGACACTGGTAGCCACCTACAGGTAGGTGAGGCAATTAATCCCTTGCGGCATCTAGGTACTAATATCTTTGGTTTTAAACCACTGATAAATATATATATATATATATATATATATATATATATATATATATATACAGGGTGTCCCATCACCTATGAACGAAACTGTACTGAGTGATAGAGGACAAAAAAAGAAACAGAAAAGTCCTCTAGCAAAATTTGATCTGGGTCTTAGTTTGGGCAATAATAAAGCTTCAAAGTTGGGCATAATGAACCAATCAGAAGCGAGAAGTGAAGCGCCTGAAGTGAACCGCCATCACACACACTAACTTGACACTTATGTGACAAACAAGTGGTTGCTAAATCTCGCTTTTGATTGGTACATTATGCCCAACTTTGAAGCTTTACTGTGTCCAAACAAAGGCCCGAGATCATAGAGATATAAGAATAGAGGTGAAAAGGCATGCACTGAAAGTGTCCCCCTCATAGAAAGAGAAAGGAGATCAAAGGAACCCTACCTGTCTCTCTCTAGACATGCACCATTAGAGAGAGACAGGAAGGGTTTCTTTGATCTCCTTTTTCTTTCTATTAGGGAGATACTTCCTATCATAGAAGAGCCTATCCTTTTCACCTCTATTCTTATATCTCTGTGTATGTACGAGATGCTGTGTGAAGGTGGCTCTACAATAGGAAGAGATTCGACCATAGAGATATAAGAATAGAGGTAAAAAGCATAGGCTCTCCAATGCGTGGAAAAGGATACACTGATAGAAAGAGAAAGGAAACCAGAGGAGTTATTCCTTTCTCTCTCTAATCGCGCATGTGCATTGTCAATTGTCATATATAGGTTAGCTTTCGTAACCACGGGGGTGAAGCGAACAATGGAACTTCCGGTATAAATAGCAGACGACGGCAAATCTAGTCCCAGGCAAATCTAGGGTACTTTCTAGGGATTTTGAGTGTAAGAAGTTTAAAGGTGTAGTGAATATTAAAACCGCTATGTTGCTTGCCCTGTCAAAACAGAAACATGCGGAACATGCCGGTATATTTTTTCGTAGCTATGTACGACATTTTGACGTTTTGATGAAATATACGTATGTTTGCTGATACAAATAGGTAAGTACATCATTTGACTTATTGAAATATAATTTTATATTATTGGAATGTATTTAAAATGTAAGCTAAGCCTTATTTGTTTCCACCTTGCACATGCACATTGTAAAATATAACACTAACAAACACAAAAAAGCAACTTACAATAGCTTTAGAAATAATAAATAGCTTAAATAAATAAATAGCTTAATAATAAATAGCTTTAGCTTGCGAAATTGTTATAATATTTATTGCGATAGCCTATTATTATGTTGTTCTTAATACGAATATTTATGTTTCATACTAAAATTGTTCTTAACCTTCTTAACTGTTTTTCAACTTGTTAAATTTTTAAGAAAATCTTCGTTAAAAAGTTATGTTTCTTACTAGTTTTATAAACAAAGTATAAAAGAAGTTCTTTGTTGAATAAATATTGCGTTTATTCATTACCTCATGATGTTTATTATTCTTCCTCACACTATTTATTGCTTTTAATATAATTAATATTAGGATTTATTATTCGTATTAATAATATTATAATCTGCGATATTTACTAAAGTTATTGTTATAAATTAATAGTACCATTTTGTGTTGTTATTACATACTTTTATAGTATGTAATAGCAGACACAAACGGTATTATTAATTTATAACATTACTAATATTAAGTAAAATTATTTAGTTTTAAATGGCCCGCTCAACGATTAGTTCATCCAGGCGTTGGTAGAGGCGACACTGTCCTTTTTACGCCATATTTGTTTCCTTCCATTTCCATGGCGCATCACTCCCGTGGGCGTAACTCATGTCCATTCTGGACAGACCTTTACTTCGTGGTTATGCGATTTCATGGGGTATACAGCGGTGTGTAACAAAATTTAGATTTTTATAGTTAAAAAGAGTGGATTATAAAAGTGGTAAGTATGTAGAATATTATTAAATTTTTTTTTATCTTGAAATCTTGAAGTTGTAATAAATCTTTGTTATTATTTCGTTAATCATACGTTGAAATAAATTTATTGAATACTTTTTTTTTCTATCACTTCCAAATATATTTTTTGTGATAAAAAACCTACATAATGAAAAAAATATCGACGTAGATGTCTAAGATCGAAAATGTCGTAAAATGTAATGCATCGTAAAATGTCGTAAAATGTCGTACTGAAAATATTGTTTATATAATTTATTTGGAGTATCCTTCATATAACAATTTAACAATTAACAAACGAACATAACCTTTCTATTTAATGTCAATTTTAAAAACTTTCTCACTCGCACACTTTCCCACGAGTAGGAAGAGGACAACTGCGCACATGCGCACTCAAATAAGGTTCTTTTAAAGACTTAAGGCTTAAGGAGTGTAACGTGTGGCTTCACACGTTTGATATTTTTACTTAATCGATAACTGCGTCTCCTGCGTTGCCGACCAGAGCGCGAATATTTTAAATAACATTAGGAATTTAGACTATGAATATTTTATTATAACATTAAATATAGTGATAAATTGTGAATTATGTTTGAATATTTTATGGTAAAATACTGGGTTTTTCCCACTATTAGAATTAGGATTCGGGATTTTCCAATAATTAGAGTTTACTACTGGAATTCCCCAGCGTTAGGATTTAAGTAATAAATTTATACTCGGTAATGGCCTCTAACCCGGCTTAGGAATATTGTAAATTTTAATAAATATAAAAAGGGACATATCCGCCCCTCCATAAAAATATTAAGTAGGTACGAAATATTAATCCCCAAGCCTGGGTTTTTCCATGGCTTTTCCCATTATTTGTAACATCTAGGTCATCTAGGTATACGCTTCCAAACTCTCCCCACCATGCTGGTAAGCCCACGCGCTTGGTACAGCCAGCAGTTCAGTCTGTACAGAAACAATTAGTTCACTTTTAACCGTCATTCGATCTCTCTCGCTGAGTTCCCGACCGAGTAACCACGTCTCATACCACTGACGGTCAGTTACATAGTTCTCTTATAACATCTTAGTGTTATAACGTCGTGTGTGCCATAACAACGCAGTTATATGAGTGAAAACCGGAAATAAATTAAAAGTGTCTCCAATTTGTTTAGTTTTCTTTGAAAGTGCCCTTTTTCCCAATTTCAGAATCTATTTTTATAGTTTGGCGGCAAAATCTACCACCGTTGGCCGCTCGATCGCTACCAACTTTGTAAATTTTCTCACTAGTTCTTATCTAGTAAATTTGAGGCGACTAGGTTAAACCCTAGGACGTCACAGGTGCCGTCCCATGTCGGCAGAAAACGTCGGCGTAAAGCAGAAGCTCATGAGAGTGACAGAGATAGGCAGATCTGTCTGTCTCTTTCACTCTCATGAGTTTCGGTTTTACGCCGACGTTTTCTGCCGACATGGGATTGCACCTTTACGATCTAGTTTTTGTTTCCAGTTTCGAAAGGCTTTCCACTGGCAGTTAGGTCTCCTTATTATTCCTTTGTGATTTTGGCCTTAAGGGCATTGGATAAACTTATAGTTGGGAGTTATAGAATTCCATCTATAACCCTCATATGTTTCAAAAATGCCGGAGTTGTGCATAAATAATAAAAGACTCTCGCTGTGAAATTTCAATTTATCTGTAATCTCCTGTACAGCCATATTGTCTGCCAATCAGATACCTCCTATACATGGGAAACACCCATTGGCGTAGCCGCAAAAATTTCAATGTTCGTTTATCCAATGCCCTTAAGCCTATTCCCAAACCTAATGATGGTTCTATCCTTTTCTATCGTATTTCTCCATCTTTCTTGTCACGTGACCGCAAAAGAGATAGGGCAATATGATAGAAAAGGACAGAACCATAGGTAATAGGTTAGTTCTCCATTGTGCTCTAGCCTTAACCAACACCCCCTATATATTATATTCTTGCATCCATGGAGAGCACTGAAGTCTGAACATATAACCTACATTTATTTTTTAATTATGCATAATAGACGATTACATGTTTGTTGCGCTCTTTTAAAAGAACGACCTACCAATTTAAAAGGAAAAAAGCACAGCTCACAATTATGGTTAACAAGGCAACTTAAAGATCCTTATGTTGAAAAAGCCAAGCAGCAAAATTATCGGTGTCGAAGCGCTTTTAAACTTCTGGAAATCAATGAAAGGTTTGGAATATTTTTATATTATTTTCGTATATTAATTTCATGATCTTGTCAATTTAATAAATAGTTAATTTTTTTATTGAATTTTTTGAGATTAAATTTAAAATGAAGAGAGTATGTATCAAAATTCCAAAAGTTAACTAATTGTATAGATTGAGTAATTCCAAATTTGTTCATGTAGTTATTATCTTTTAGATAATCTAAATAAAAGTTCATCAGATTTTCTGCAATGAGTATGTAATGTTTATTTCTTCTTCTCTTCTCCGAAAAGTATGTAGGTATATTAATTATAATTTGGGTTTTATTTAAATCATTGAATTCTTGTCAGATACAACATTCTCTCTCCTGGAATGGTTGTAATAGATTGCGGGGCTGCTCCAGGAAGTTGGACTCAGGTCGCCGTGAACTTGACAAATTCAAATGGATCTCAACCAAAGAAACCAATAGGATCTGTTTTTTCGATAGACAAACAAGTTTTTCATCACGTCCAAGGAGCACATATTCTAGGAAATAGTGATTTCACCTCTCTTGAAACTCACACTAAACTTCGAGATCTTCTAAACGGAAAATCAGTGGACCTAGTAATGTCTGATATGGCACCAAATGCCACTGGGATTGGAGATATAGACCACGAGGTTATAATTACTTTAGCATATTCAGCCCTAAAATTCGCTCTACAATTTTCTAAACCCGGTTCTACTTTTTTAACAAAAATTTGGGATGGTAGAAAAGCACTTCAACTCGATGAAGACTTAAGAAAGTTTTATAAGAAAGTAAAAGTAGTTAGACCTGAAGCAACCAGGGAAGATTCCAATGAAAAGTACTTTTTAGCAAGAGAATTTAAAGGATTAAGAACCAGTTGAACAGAGAGACTTACTAATAATTGAATTTATTAAATGAGAAATAGGAAAGGAATGAAATTTGATACAATGTACATCAATATATTTAGCTATAAATAATACAATATATTTAATATAATTACAATTAATACATCTTTACAACAGAGTTAATGCTTGTATCGTGTTTACGCTGTATGTATATACACTTTCTCTTAATAAAATTAATATTTACATAAATTCACGTACGAGTGATGTTGCATAGCATGTTAAAACAAAAATGAAAAAATATAGTTACTGGCCGCAATGTCAAGTATTTACGAAATTCTTTTTAAAGTTTGCTCTTTACATGCAATTTTTCATACCAGCAACGAATTAAAAAAAAAATGCAAATTATACAAATTTGATAATCAGCAATGTAAACCGGTATTTAATTTTTCTAAAGGTTAGTTTCATAACATTTTTATTACCTTTTCTATAATTTATTATAAAAACTTTAACCTAATTTTTTGAGTTTAAAATAGTATCCGTGATTCTTTGGAACGTCACAATCGAAGGACGAAGATAACTTATAATCGATACATTAACAATATACAGAAGACACATTCTTTTTTTACTATTTCAAAAGCACACATTGAATTCTATTTAGTAACAGTGCTACTAATGAATTTTATTGCACAACAATAATATTAAGGGCAATTATTAGTCTCCAAACAAAATTTTTCCTCATAATTTAAAAATAAATTGTGATTACATATAGATTGAAATAAATGTAACCGAACTTAATAATATAGATTGATAAATTTTAAGATTCTGAGGGTTCACAAAACTCTTTTCACTCGGATCTACCTCAAGTAGTATCATGATGGTCATATAAATAAAACAATACACTACAGTCAGTCTATTAAAAAAGTACATTTCGTACATTTTGTATCAAACGCACTTGCCCGGTTTTTTTTTTTTTTTTTTTTTTTTTTTTTTTTTGTTTTTCTTTCTCTCCAGAGGAAGCTCTTACACGCACCTGTCACTTTAACTTGACAGTAATCTAGGCCTATAACATCAATATACGTTTAATTTAGTAAATTCTCATGTAAGACAAAAACGATAGTATGTACCTACATATCGACAATGCATGCACCTACTGCACCGAATACATATCTATATCTGTGCTTTATTTACTGGATAAGGAAAAAAAAAAGATCATTAATTGTAAAAATGAATATACAGTAGCAATCTCTAATTTTTTTGCATTCAGATTTGAATTCCAAGTTAAACATAGTCAAGATATTCAAGAGTAGAGCTACAGTTTCTATGTCAGAATATATTTTCGACAAGATAGACATTTTCTACAATATCTGAAATAGAAAATGGATTAAAATAAACTGCTAATTAACATGAAAAATACAGTTTTACAAAATTTTCAAGAGAACCTGCTCGTTAAATTTGTTTAGTACTGTAATATTTTGCGGTATTTTTCTGTATTACAGATCTTAAGGGCATACGTTCCTTATTACCATAATAGCATATTTAGTTTGTCCAACTTTAAATTGGAAATAATAAATATTTATCTCTAAATCTAGACAATATACCTCCGTTTGTATTAAAAGGAGGTAGACTGCCTAGTTTTGGCGAAACAAAATTTGCTAGTATAGTAAATACCACATACCCTTAAAAGATTCATTAGAATTTAAAAAATCTTGCTAAGCCCGAAAATACGAAATTGTCTTACTATTTTTTTTTTTTTTTTTTTGAGATGTATAAGCTTGTCATCATGTAATCAAAGACATACATGAGGTAATCTGTTTGCACTGAAAATTTGGGATAACTACTCAAATGCTTCTATTTCAAGATTAGATTTGGACTTTGAAATATATGTACAACAAAAACTTTTTCAGGTGGAAGTTTAAATGAAAGCATCAATCTCCACACGTGCTCGTACCCCTGAAATTTCCCATTTATGAGAAACTGAGGGGGCTAATTGTCATCAGCAATTACATAATAAGTCTTGATTCTTTGCTATTTCGATGAGAAAACAGGGGTGAATTCCTGAGACTGATCGTGCTTGCGCAATTTCTTTGTTGCCAAGTCGCTGATTGAAAGTGGTAAATATTTTGTATCCTTTCAAAAATCCTTAGCTCGCATTTATTTTTGGCATCGTTCTGAAGTAAACGTTTTGTGGTTTTCTCACCGAGTTGAAAATAAAAAAGGAAAGTGTGTCTATCCGGTTCTTATCCTCTAATCGAGGTTTGCACGTTCTGGGAAAAAACTCTCTTCACCTCGTGCGGCGGAGAGTTTTCCTTGTAGAAATTGTTCCTCTTTGAGGGAGAAGAAACTCTGAAAGTTCTAGAGCTGATAGTCTCTCTTTGAAAAGTCTGGTCGCTAGGTGTTGGAAAACTGCTGGGATCTAAATAGCTAGGATCCCTGAGGAGAGGCATTCTGGCCCAGAATCTCAAGAGCATTGGACTCTGATTTTGAGGAGTTTGCGAGTGCATAAATGTCTGTTGTCTATCCATCTTCGGCGATGATGGTATCCACCAGTTGGATTGTTTCTGATTAAATGAAAAACTACTCTTAGTACTACTCGTGGAAGAACTCGGGTATTCTTCGTGAAGATGAGAAAACCTTTGTTTAATCTCCGGACTGTGGATGCTGTTAACATCGTCTGATGGAAATCTGACGTATCCTTGGCGTCGTCTTTCGTAATTCGGAAATCTCACGAGATCTTGTCCATCTCTGTTCACTGGAATTGGTCTAAAATTGGCCAGATCGGGGGATTTGGAGTCGAGGTTAGATGACTGAAAAGGGAAATTGTTTTTTGAATCTGGAGGTAGGATTTTCTCACTTTGGAAGCTAGCCTGCTGCTCTTCTATTGGACGAGTTTCAGCTTGAAGAAGAGCAGGCTGTAAAATTGCCTTTGAAGTCATGGGTGGTTGTTCATCAGTGATAGTTGTTGAATTGTGTGATTCATTGATAAACTGAAATTTAGTCTTAAAAAGCTGTCCGTCTCGTTTCCTGCCGTAAAGGTTCGAGCCACGATTATCCTGTGGTGAGAAAACGACCTCCGGTTCCGCAATGAGTTTTTTTTCGTTCTCGAATAAGATTGCTTTTAAATCGTCCTCCTCTCTGTTCTGGTGGCTGGCGGTGTTATTCGCAAAAACAGGTTTCGTGAAATTTTTCATCTTTCCGGTATTCACGTCGAGGAGAGTCGTTTCCAAGACGAAGTCTTTGTTGATGCTCACATCACTGGATACTTTACTCCCGAGGTCCTCGTCTGTCTCGGTGGTCGAGGCTATGGAATCGCTATCATTCTCGAAAAAAGTAGTTGTCTCCACTGGAAAGTCATCTTTTGGTATCTGGCTCTTCTTCTTTGTCTTCTCTGACCGAATCAGGGCCTGATTCTCGAACGGAATCGCCATGCCCGTCTCCCCATGTTTTAGGAGCTCGTCCTCAGATTCCTCGGAGTCCTCCTCTGAGACTTGAGTAGTATCTGAATACTCCTCCTGGTCCTCCAGATCCGGTTCGGATTCTTCATCGTAAAGAACGTCAGTTTCACTCGTCTCATTTTTCTTTATGCCTTGAACCGATGATGACACGTCGCTCTCGTTTTTCCAAGTTTCCATTTCTGAGTCAATATTAAAAACGCTATCAATTATCATCTCTTTTCGAATCGGAATCTCGGTCACGTTCTCGATTCTCGAGTCGAATGTCGTAATCACGATTTCGCGAAAAGAATCATCTTCGCTGATTTGATCCCTGCTGGAAAACATCGTCATCGTTGTCGTTGTCATTGTCGTCGTATTATCTTCATGAGTCAATGTTTCTTCTGTTGTAGAAAAATCCTGTTTCCTTAAATCATGCTCAATGGAACGACTAGGGACAGCTTGCAAACCTAGGGGTATCTTGTAATCCACTATCTCTGAGAATGTCTCGTTTGCCTCGTCGATAAAGTCGACTACAGGAACAACAAATGCAGGTGACGAAGACCCTTGATTATTTTTCTCACGATCCGTCGAATTTGAATTCAGAGAAAATGATTCCTCATATTTATCTCCAGAACTCATCTTCGTATCATTTCTTCTGTAATCAACTGACACTTCTTTTCTTGTTTCCAGCGGTATTGCTATTTGAGGAGGTTCATCCTCTTCCACCTGGGAAGAGGATTCGTTCTTGCTTGCAGCTGGAAGAAGAGGAATGTTGAGTTGCAGAGGACCAGTAACTGTAGGCGACTGTTTTTTATCAGAGGAAGTATTAGCAGCTTGGGAAGGTCCTTTGCCGTATAATTGATTCAATCTTTGTACCAGGAAATTGAGATGAGCTTCGTGATCAATGTTAACAATTTTTTGACATCTGCCCATGTTGTCTGCTTTATAACCATCAGCACAGGCTTGAAGTGAAGGTGCTATGAAGACGCTTTTGGGTGTTATTCTTCGGAGGATGCTGGCAGAATCAAGACCAGTATTTGATCCTGATGGTTGAGCATCTACTAATAGCCAGGCCTGCCAAGCTAGTTCACTTGGAGATCCTATATCCTGCTCCGATGATCTCCTTGGAGAAGACAGGGAGGAGGGAAATTCTTTTGAATTTCCTGTATCTGTTGGAGCTGAACTGACAAGTACTACAGATCCCAGAAAGCCCAGAAATAGTAGGAAAACCCTCCAGTGCGTGGCTGAACGTTTAGGATTGGTCCTGATCATGTTTTTCTTACGAATGAGGATTCTTTTGAAATTGATCCAACGTTCTGTTAGGACGTACAGGTCATATCCACGCTGTGAGTCGACGCATCGAAAAGCCTGAAATGAGAAAAAAAAACAGTACCTGTTAAACAATGTCAAACTGTGTGGTAAATTGTTAAGGGGTAATACCACTCTAGAGGCTAAAAAAAAGGCCTATTTATGACAATTTCTATTGAGCAGATGGGAAAAAGGATCGGGTTTCTTTTTTGTGAAAATGGCGCACTTTTCAAGCAAATTTATACTGTTTTTGGGCCTAAAAATCAGTAGTAAAGAATGTCTCGTCGTGAACAATTGAACATGGACGTCCAGTCTTCCATGCACTATTATATATTTTTTTTAAATTAAAAACTATGAAAGAAAACCTGAGTAAAATCTGAAATGCCCTTAAGGGCGATGGAATTTGAAAGTAAAAATTGACAAAAAACTGTCAAAATTTGTGGAAAGACACAAATCTATCAGCTTGATTTTAGCGTAAGATTTTGAAGGCACAAAAGGTCAAATTTCAATTTTTTTGGTAGCAAATAAAAGAAATAAATTGTGAACAAACCTCTGTTACTATCCAGTTTTTCGAAAAACCACTTTGATTGTGCTAAACGAGCACGAGATTGTTTCATGCTAAAAACGGCGGACATTTCAACTTCCATGATGCATATGAAACTATCAGTCACCTCGCAGCTGACAATATTTCGTCGTTTCATGCATCATGGAAGTTAAGGGCAATGGAATTTGAAAGTAAAAATTGACAACAAACTGTCAAAAACTCTCAAAATCTGTGGAAAGACACATATCTATCAGATGGATTTTCATTAGCGTTTTTAAAGGCAAAAGAGGGAAAATTTAGAGTTTTTTGCTGGCAAAAAAAAAGAAAAAAAAATGAACAATCACCGCTAACCCACCAGTTTTCCAAAAAATCCCTTTTGTAGTCCGAAAAGAGTGTGAGATTATTCCATGCTAAAGACGGCGGACATTTTAACTTCCACGATGGAAGAAATTAAATATTAACAGCTGTTAGGTGACTGATAGTCACTGAGCGGCATGAAGGCTGAAGCCCATACGGTTGGGTATGTAAAACACCATGTAATTTACCTTAGGTATGTTACCTAACAGCTGTCAATATTAAATTTCTTCCATTATGGAAGTTAAAATGTTCGCCGTCTTTAGCATG
>CAJFCO010018368.1:221302-233977 GCA_904066015.1 Synergus gifuensis | reverse complement strand
TTTAGCATACTACCGGAGTGTAATTACCGGCTCAAACTTAATAAAAACGGCCATAACAATCTTGAACCAAGCTTGAACCAAGCTTGGCACCAATATTGGGAAGCTTGGAACCAAGCTTGTTCAAGCTTGATTCAATGTTGATTGCTGTTAGGGGATTGGTAAGAAAGACTATTATTCTCCAATCGGTAATCAAATTTGACTGAATTTTCCTTGAAAATCCGCGAGGAACATTCTAATTGGTTGTTAAAAAATATAGTATGTAATAAAAGTAGTCAAATCAATGTCTAGAAGCGGGGAAATTTAAAATTGTTTAAAATATATTAAGAAAATATTTTATTTAGAGTATATAGAATTGAATCATTTATTTCTTCTAATTAATTATTGTTTTTATTTAATCTGAAGGAGATGATTATGACAAATGAAGGTGATTAAAAAAATCTCTGAAATTATCGACTGATTCTTTATGCAATATAGAGAGCGGATTTGTTTCCAGTTTTTAATAAACAAAATAGTATTCTATCCTACCGATCGATGTTGTGAATGTTCTGAATGACTGAATGTTTTTCAATCAATTTAATTGAGATTTGAGAACATGGAGGTTGGGATGATTTTCGCGCACCTGGAATTTCGTGTAGAGTTGCGTAGAGTTTCGAAACCGCGCATACATTATATAGTTTAAAAATAACGATGGCATTTGCGACAAGGCATTTACGAATTCTGTGTAAAATATACAGTGTCAGTAGAATTGCAACTTTTTCAACTCTTCGGCCTCCAGTTACAAGGATAACCCTCGTGAAATCTGTTCAAAAATACACATTTTCCACTGAACGTTTGTATCCAGAAACATAACCTCATTTTTTTATCTCATACCCCACGCGCGATTATCATTACAATTAGTTAATTTTAGTTGTTGTCTTATTTATTTATGAATATGAATTTTCTTTTGTTATTCATACCAAATCGCTTTTACTGACATTAAGTTCTTGTTCATTTTTATTCATACTGTTTGGAATTTTACTTTCTTAACAGAACCACGAGAGTCGATTCTATTTTCAGAAATTCGGCTCTTCTAATCAATTTGCTATTTATTTTTACTCGAAAGGTCATTCAAATACACAGGAGGTTGTAATATACTCTATTTCAGTTTATTTATTGTTTATTATTTAATTTAAGTAATTTATTTGCTAATAGTTTTGAATTTTGATAATGGTATAATGGTTGCAGTCCAAAAAGGACCCAGTAAATTAAAGCATGTCTAATCCTATTAGTTTAAATTCCTTGATTTCTAAGAATATCAGTTTATAACGAAATGCATACTATTATGATTAAAATAAGGTATTAAAATATGTATATTACATAAAATAAAATTAACTTGTTACAGCGAGTCGGCCAAAAATAACAGGTAGTTTAACAAATATACAATCAACGACAACACCAATTGAGGCAAAACCTCCAATTGATCAAAACAAACAAAATGAAAATGATGAAGACCAGGAGAAGAAAGATGGAGAGAAGAAAAATAATACGTATACTCCTTTTATGAAATTCTGTATGGCATTTTTCGGTATATGGATGGGTGGCATGGGTTCCTATTTGATTTATGAATTAGCTAGACCCGGTTATGATGCAGAAGGGAATATTATCGAAGACGAATTCACACACTTGCCATTCATGGAACAAATGCTGAAAAGATTATTGAGAGAACTTAATTACTACAAAAAGGTAATTACTCTGTTTCAAAAAAAGTGATAAACATTTGGATCAATTATGCTTGTATTATTATTATTAAAAATCTTTGTTTTAAAATTTGTTGCAGCTCGTTCAAGAACCAAGTAGAGATAAATTACTTCCGGATCCTCTTACTTATCCTTACATTCAACCTCAATACACTCTAGTATTAGAATTAATAGATTTACTGGTCCACCCTGATTGGACGGTGAGCAAATTTTTATACTCATTGAAATTGAGTTATTTCATTAAATTTCTTAATTCTAACCATTTAAAATTTTTCAGTATCAAACTGGATGGAGGTTTAAAAAGCGACCCGGAGTTGATCAGTTCCTCGAATCTGTTGCTCCGCCTCAATTTGAAATTGTAGTATTTACTGCTGAACATGGAATGGTGAGTGAATATTAAAATAAAACTAGGATATATAGTTTATAGAAGCTTGAAAAGATTTTCAGGCATAATCAGGATTGAATTTTGCAGACCGTGTTTCCAATCCTAGATGCTTTAGACCCACAGGGATATATTATGTACAGATTGGTCAGAGACGCTACTCGTTTCGTGGATGGCCACCACGTAAAGGATTTGAGTGCACTTAATCGAGATCTCAGCAAAGTGAGTACAATATGCTTTTCTTTTTCTATATTATAGAAATATGTATTTTACAAGTTTTGATAAATTTATTATTTCTACAGGTCATTGTAATTGATTGGAATGGAGACAGTATAAAGTATCATCCAGAAAATGTTCTAAAACTTCCTCGATGGACTGGTAACGACGATGACAAAACCTTGTACGATTTGGCGGCATTCCTCAAGAGTACGTTTGTTTTAATGATTCAATCTTTCTTTAACAGTGTTTGATATGTTAATAAATAATTTATAAATAATGTGAAATAACTCTTTCCAGCCATTCATTTATCCCAGGTAGATGATGTCAGGGACGTCTTGAATTATTATAGACAGTTTGAAAATCCTCTGGAAGCCTTCAGAGAAAATCAACGAAAATTACTAGTAATTTAAATTCTCAGTTTCCCTAATAGTATTATTAAATTAAAATTATTCAATTTACATGAGAAAAAATTATTTCAGGTCCAGATGGAAGAAGATGAAGTCAAAGCACAAAAAGACGGAACAAAGGATCTAACATCGAGGTGGAAACCATCTTTTCTACGAAATCGCTAGTCATAAGAACAATAAAATCGTTTGTTCAAAAAGTAGGATATGGTTCAATTTCAATTTTTTTTTATTACAATAACAAAATTTTATTTACAAAATCACTATAAAAATAAACTAGAAACCCGGAATATAGTTTCTCTTTTTGCTTTCTTTAATCTTCGCTTTTGATTTTACTTTGGTTTGATAATGCGGATGAAAAGAGTCAAATTCTTCTATGATTTCAACATCCGGTTGTTGAGAAACACTGATAAGTTCTTGAGAATAAATAGGTGTAGGCTGGATTTCGGTATCTTGGGTTTGACTAGCTATTTGAGAGCAAGCTTCTGTTGTTTCAGAAGTCTGAAGCCAATTCAAAACTTTCTCATGAGGAACTGTAGTCATAGGAGGAACTGAATCTTCTGTCACTTCCCAAATTGACAGGAGTTCTGGTGCTAAAATATCCACATAAGAACTTAGCTTCGTTAAAGGTTGTTTCCATCCAGGATCGAATAATTTCTTTAATTTGTTAGGACGCGCGAGTTTAACTTTCCCTCGCCTGAAATCTATAAAAAGAAAGTAAATGTTAGAGTAGCGTCAACAGTCTTATAAGAAAACGACATAGAAGTTATAAGCAATCCCTACTATCGAAAACGTGCTCCATATTCGATTTTTCAGAAACCGCGAGAGGGATTACAGTATCATATTGTTTTAAAATTGCAGTTTCCCAAGATTCCAAAGCATTAAGAGCTTTGCAGTTCTCCATGGAATATTTATTGAGTCGTTCTTCGTGAGTTAGTCCTTGATAAAAAATATCACCTGAAAATAAATGAAAAAAGATCACACATCTTGAAATTGTAAAAAAGTTTCAAACAGTTGTTAGATTGTCGTTGGTTGTTTTTTTTAATACCTATAGAGTTTTGTAAGAAAAGGGAAGTGTGTCCGTAGTCATCAGTTGTCAAAGTGCATCCAACATGGGAAAGTTCTAATCTGAGTTTCATCGATGGATCTAAGCATTTTCCTTGCATTCTTGATTGTTGAAGAGTTTCTAAAATACTGGGAGGAGTGAATGGCAAACTGTAAGATCGAGAAAGGGTTTCGTCATTCCAATTATTCAGAACTATTGCACTCTCTCGTGGAATTTGACTTGCGAGAACTACCATTTCTTGATTTTCCCTTTAAAAAAATGTTTAATTAATCTTCGAAAATAGTTCAGAAGCTGGTAAAGTTTTTAAGATTTTTTTATAACATACTTATTAATAACACTGGAGAAGAGGGGAGCGCCCTTGAATTGATGAGTCCACTTTTGTTGTGTGCATTGATTTGGAGATCGATTATCGCATAAAAGTAAACTGTGATAAGTTCCTACGTATCGACAATACGCATTATTGCTTGGACAATCGAAACAGAGACTTTCACAATCTTCTAAATTACCTCTTGGACAAAGTGATAAAGCAGGACGATCAAATGGCTCCTGAAATTGAAATTTATTCACTTTTTATAACTGCAATTTGATTCATATGCATAATTTTCTTTTTAAAAACATATATAGTCTAATTACCCTTGTATCGATATAATGGATGCAACATCTATCAACATAAATTAGAACATCAGGATCGAAGGGTTGATATCTAATACTACTCCAATTATCTTCTAGAGGTTTAGTTTTCGTTATAATACCACTGCTAACACATTTCCTGTAGTAAATAAAATGCAGCTTAATGATTATACAATTTATAAAATTAAAATTTGTTAGAAAATTAATTTAAGGGCATATGTTACCATAAGAGCAAATTTAGTTTTGCCAACTTTACGCATACGCAATAATGAATATTTTTTAATAAAACTAGACAATCTACCACCGTCTGTATAAAACGGAGATATAGGTTGGCGAAATTAAATTTGCTCTCATGCGGTAATTACTACACGTCCTTAAAGGGAAGCCTTACACTTTCATTAAATCCCACTTTGAAATTACCCTCTCAACATTTGTTGTGCAGTATTCGTTAAGATTGATTGGATTTAAATCTGCACTAACGTAAGGAATTGGAGACGTCTGTTTGTGGAGTTCAATTAATTGCATTCGGTTTTTAATTCCAGAAAGACTGTACAAGATGCAATGGTTTTTGTAACGTCCGAGAATTCTAGCTGTAATGATAATCTATTTAAAAAATTATAAGAATAAAGATGAAATAAAAAATATTTCGTGCACTTACAAAAATTATTTGCTATATTGTTCCTTAGTTCATAAAGGACACCATCCAGGTCGCATTTAGCTGCATTTTCGAGTCTAGGTTTCCACAGAAATCCTTCCAGTGGTGATATGGAAGTTGCGACTACAATTGAATGCAAGTTATTAACTATATTTTTCTTTCTAATAATTTTTTTTTAAATGGTTGAAAATTCTCTTAAAATTATTAATTAGAGTAGAATATAAAATAATAAATCTTACTCAGTTCTTCATGATAGGGAAAGAGCAGAATATTTTCTCCACCGTAACTAATATTACTTAGAGTTCCGCCAGTATAATACCAATTGTAAGTCTGGATAAAGATTAAATTTGTCTAATTAACCATTATAACCAGGTATAGAAATAAAATGTTTTCGGTAAAATATAATATGCGTTGCTTACACCAGAAAAATAAGGATCGGGATCCAGTTCGACAATTTCAGCAATCTCTGCAATGAATTTTGGCAAGGTTATAGTATTTTTCCCATCATTTTTCACCCATTGTACATCCTTTTTCTTTGGAACTTTGAAAACTGTAAGAAATCTTTGATTATAAAATTAAATTTAGCTCATTAATTGAGATTATTAATAGAAGGTAATAAGGTACCATTCTTATATTTATGATAATACTGGGTAAGTCTACCAATATCGTCTTTCATGTGAGATTTGGTCATAATTAATTGCAGAGCTGGATCTTCCTCACTTAAAACTGAAAAAAAAATAATATTCTTGAAGAAAATTATGCATTGTAATTTGAAAAATAGTAGTATAGGACGGTGTACATTTGTATACCTTCTCGTTTTAATTTAATGGGTGGTAGAAGAGGTTTTGGAAGATCACAGTTGTAAGGATATTCATGAAACAATCCAATTACTGAATTAGGATCCCAGGATTGGTTTGGATCATCTCGAATTTTATTAATTCCTGGCACCGTGTAATGAGCATAGCTGCTTAAAAACACATTGCTGAGCTTTTTTCGTATGTTAAGTTCAGCTCGCTTAAAAGCTTTTGATTTTATTTCTTCACTCATTGTTTCTCTTTAATATTTACACTCGACTTCCGCAATAGTCACAATTTCGCAATAGTCACCAATTTTCTTCTACAATAGTCACCAGCTGTTCTCAGCTGTTCTCTCAATTGCCACTTGATACCACTGCACATGCGCTGCAATCGACATCTGATTGGTTGCTAACGCAAACAACACAATACGCAATACGCATGCGCAATCGATGTGATATTTGAGGTAGGGAAAATTGGTGACTATTGCGGGGGCAACTGTTTCGGATTTGGTGACTATTGCAGAAGTCGAGTGCACTTTGAAAACAGAGGAAAATTTGAAAGTTTCATCAAAGATATTTTACCTAGATGCGGCAAGGGTTTAGTTGGACCACACGTTCATAGAGCGGCGCTATCGGCGTATTTGTGGCTTCGGTTTTTTTCGGTACCATTCGGCTAAATTCGGCAATGCCGCTACGTTTAAACGGATTATTTTGACCACATGCCACGAGGCGGCGCAGTAAATTCTGCTTTATTTGAGCGAGAATTTGAAATTTTTTAATTACCGTGGATTATTTAATTATTCTCGAGGACTGAAAGTAACTTTTCTTCATTAAAAATATTCTTAGTATATGTAATTTATTCGTATTACTTAAAAAAAGTAAGATATAGTGTTATATAAATAAAGAATGAACAAGTCACTGAAAAGATGATAAAGATAATTCGATATAAAATGTAGATCTTGGCAGATCTAAAAAGAATAGGATAATTTTACCATTGTATAACAAATTTCACTGTTGCTGACACATAAATTAATAATAATCGTACGGAAGTAATTGAAGATATTGATTGAAAATCCAATTTTATTTTTATCATAAAACCTTGTGAAAACTTAAAAAAAATAAAAATAAAAAAGATACTTTAAATTTTTACGTGAACATTCCGAGCAATTTAGAGAATCATCATATTTTCATTTTCAAATAAAGGTTCATATTGAAAAAATATCTTATGTCAGTACTATAACTTCTCATCTATTTTATTCCTTTTATTTTAATTCCATTGTTATTTGTAATACTGAATCAATGCTTCTTTTTGTAATAGTGTGCAATTTAGACAAATTATGAAATTTTTTATTTTACATATTAATGACTATCATTTGCAATCTGTAAAATATTAATTTTCAGCTTCAAGTAATTTTCAATAACCGGGAATTTTTTTAGTTTTCATTAAAAAAAAAATGAAAAATAGGAAATTTAAAAAATTTAAGAACGACTTTAAAATTTTTAAAAATTCTTTTATTTAGAAATTATTTCATTTTCAGAAACTCTTAAGGGCATGTGTGATACTTTACCATCCTGGTAAGAAGGTTTGAATAGAATGAAATGAAAAATTTAAGATTTTAACGTAAAACTATAGAGAAAACTCTATTAATTTTAATACCTGACTTTCCCTTTATTAGTCTTCAATGTACAACAATATAATTGATTATCTCAAAAATCTAATTTCCGGCTATTCACATGTCGTTAATGACATCTCTCTCGTATTCCATAAAGCAGGATAGATTTGAAATGTATTTAATTCAGTCTAATTCATTCACGAAATGTGAATGAATATAAGATAGATTTGAATTCAAGAAATTTGAATTGGTTTTATATGTAATGTATTATCCTCAATTTGAATAATGAACTGAATTGAGTGCAATACATTTTGTGATATCTAAATTCCAAATATAATTTATATATTTAAAGAAAATTAGTTATCTTAAATAAATTTAAAATTTAAATGAAATTTAGATGAAATAAAATTTCACATAACTTTAAAAATTATACATACATAGTAATAATAAATAATTTATTAATTGTTAGTAAATTGTAAAATTATATTTTTCAAAGTTTATTAACACGGATAGGAGTTGCTTCTTTCTAATACGGTTTCTGATATAAGAGAACTGAGGGAAAATCAGGTATTCAAAGTAAAAGAAATTTTCAATCCTATTCTATATATGAGCCTTCTTATCGGCATATAAGAACAAATTAGTTACCAATTATACATTTATAATAATAAATATTTTTAGTTGATAATAGTCAATAAACCTTCGTCTCGTGTAGACAAAGGTTTACTGGCTCTTATTAGCTAAAAATATTTATTATTATGACTGTATAATTGGTTTAAATGCCCTTAAATTCTTGAATCCACTAATTTCAAATTGTCGAAAAATAAAAATTCCAAATTAAAAATGTCCGTATTTTTAAATTTATCGAATATAAAATGTTTGAATTCTACAATCGGGACATTAAAAAAATAACGAATTATTAAGTTCTGGAATAATAATAATAATAATAGTAATAATAATAATAATAATAATAATAATAATAATAATAATAATAATAATAATTAAATATTTACCGATATATATATTTTTTTTTCATAGATATGAATCTAGCAATACACTTAGGTAATTAATTATTTACTCATGATAAATATTTGTTAATTAATTTACTAATACTTATTTTAATCATTTTTAGCAATTTTATAATTTTAGTAAATATATATATTTCAGAAATGTAAGAATTATCAATATTTTTTCTAATTCAATAATTTTACAATTCGAAAAATTTTTTATTTGAGGAATATGGGTTTCGCAAATGTGATAATTCGGGCAATTATAATTATTCTATATGTATATTTATTTTTCGTCATCAATTTATGTATTTCGTATTTTAATTTTTTTTTTTCAGTACTAATAATTTATTAATCGAAATAATAAATTATTGGAATTAAATTAAATAATATAAATTAATATTAATTTAAATTTAAAATTGTCAAATAGAAATACGTTAATTTTATGTAATTAATATTGCCAGCTCTCAGCTCGCTTTTAGCTAGCTCAAAGATCTTTGGGCAATCTTTGGGTCAATGAAATCGAGCTGAAAACCCTGAAAACGATTTGACGCGGTTTCCATGGAAACAAATGGAAAGAATGAAAAAATAAAGAGGGCAGCACCTCGATATAGGATAAATAGTAATTATCCCCACCAAAAAGTGTCCCCACTCTTGGCCCTTGCCGCATCTAGGTAAAATATATCTTTGGTTTCATTAAATTTTACATTCCATAAGCAAAATTCACAAAAAATTGTTCACATCATGCGCGAGCAAATATAACCTAAAAACACTTTGCACAGTGCGCACGGCGCACGCACAAAAGTGCAGCTGGATCTTTATTAGTGAAAATATAGATGAAAAGATTAAGAAAAAGTTATAATGAAGAATATTGTAAGATGTTTTGGTTCATATTTAATGTTAAATTCTAATAGTAGTAAAGCTTGTCAACTATCGTGCGAGAAATATTCGAAATATTCAACAGCAGCGGCTTACAAAAGCTCGTCGGAACCAATAAGAGAGAAGAAGGAGAAACATCCTTATAAAAAGATTCATCCCTGGAGATCTTTAAAAGAGTTTTCAGAATCCTTGGTTCAAAACATAGTTTATAATGAAAGTGAGTAAAGCAATAAAGTAATCTAACTATAATATCCAACACCGCTTATAAAAGGTATACCTCTAGTTGCGTTTTTAATTTTTTATTCGTATATACATTATAGCATATAACTTTATTGCGTTTAAAATTGGATTTTATCGGATGTTAGATGAATCTTATAACATTTTCTTAATGTTCTTTTTTCTCCTTACAGATGGTTTGGTTGCATTGAATAAACCTTACGGAATTGCTTCTAGAAATAAAGATGAAGAGAACACAAAAGTTGCTTTCCGGGCAGAGAGTCCTAACAAAATATCTGGTGGTGTCGAGTATACAATTTCAGATTCTTTACCATTTATTGCAGACAAACTCGGTTATGCTAATTTAAAAGTTGTTAGGTCGCCTGAGAAGTAAGCAATATATCATTTTTAAATTTAACAATGAGAAAATTTATACATATAGAAGATCTAGTATTAATATTATATTTCTCCATATAGGTTTATGAGTGGCATTACGCTTCTTGCAGCGGACGAGACTGTAGAAAAAGCTGTAACGAAATCACAAAATCGAGCACTCGGATTTCAAAGAATTCCAAAGACTTACTGGATAGTCACAACGAGACTCCCAAAACATACAAACGGTGTCGAAAATTTGGCGTTAAAGTTACACAAGAGTCCATGTAATAAGTTTGAGAGGGTAATGTAAAGTTCTTTTCTTAAACTGTTCTTCTTTTAAAAAATAATATTTTTCTAACTAACTATGCTGTCATCTTAGCCAGTGATTCACGAAAAATGGTCCAACTTACAAGTAAAAAGGAACGAAGTGAAGCTCATGAATGTCGAGTACAACGTACTTTCAAATTCGACAAATGATCTCTGTGCCTTAGTCGAAATTAAATCATCTACAACAAAGTGGCATGCGATCAGATTATTCGCAGCGACGATACTCCTTAGCCCGGTTCTTGGTGACAGAATTCATGGATCGAGAGTGCAGAGCATAATGGGAACTTGGATGAAAGTAAATACCTTCGCCGCCACAGCAGACAGGCCTCCAAGAATAAATCCGAAAATTTTCACTCATCTAAATTTGTCTACAACGTTGCATGATATTATCCCTGCACACATTCACTTTAAGCGGATTGAACTTACTTGGTATTTGGGAAAGGATAAAGACCTGCTGATTGAAGCTCCATTAACGCCTGAATTTGCCTGGACGTGTCAAGCCTTGAATTTAAAATTACCAACAGAGAGTGATTCTAGTAGGAATAAGGATTCAAGTGAAGATCAAGAAGAACGCAATCTGTAGAAATTAATCAATAAATTTTTAAGTTTTAAGAAAAACTTTCAAAGAATAGTTGGTGAGTTAATTTATATGACTAATTTTGAATATGATATTAAAAAGGTAATTTAAATAGATTGAAAATTAGAGTAATAGCAGAGCGATTAGTATTTCAAAGTCTGAAATTTAAAAGATCATGGAACGAAAAGAAAATTAAGACGCAAAATTTATATATGAGAGTGATTATTTTTATTTAAAACTAATTTATAACATTCAATTTAATGAGCCAAAACATGACGACCCTTTAAAATTCTTCGCATAATAACTTTCCTTCCACCTAAGGTTGCCATTCTTGCTAACCATCCATGACGTCGAATTCTCCTGACTTCGTTCGGACGTGGAAAGTGATATCTTACATTCGTTCTAATTGTCATCAAATTGCAACCTCCGTTAATCAATTGATTTGATAAGGACGGTGCAGCATTCAGAGTCAGACAAATTTGTTTTCCCATCGATCTGAGGAATTAATATTAAGTTTAAGTTTGATTACTTCAATACATAGATTAAATTAATTTATAAAGAATTACTAAAAGCTGGAGTAAAATGTTAAATTCAAGTATTTTATATCAATTTTTTAAGCAGCAAACATTTATTATAAAAATTTAACTTACGGAATAGCACTGAAAATAGAAGTTGCTAGTTTTCCAATCATTTTTGATTGTTGATACCTTCGAATATCGGTTTAATTTGTTTCGTAAAATAAAACCAATAAAACGGAGCAAATCTGAAGAAATCCGAGCGCAGTTGAAGTTTTGAGGTTATCTTTAACATGTGTAAGTCATCTGAAGTTATCTATAGTCATGGCAAACAAGACTACCAACTTAAATCAGCGGGAAATTCAAACGTTTAAATTTCTCGCCATTATTACTAAGTTGGTAGTTCTATATGCAGTGTACATAATTTCAAATTTCTGGATTTTTGGTCAAATCAATTAAAATTTTTTTTTATCTCTTATAGTCCTAGCTAGGACTCTTGAGTCTTCAGTTGAAAATTTTTGGAAAGCCCGTGTCCTATACTAAAATCTATTTCAATCTCTTTAAATTATTCAACATTTTTTGAAATCCATTGAAATCTTTGATTTTAAATTGTTTAATGAATGATCTCTATAGTAATGCAATTATTTATTCATCAATCTTTTCTCGAATTATTATACATTCTTTTGAACAATGGGTGGGGTTTTAACAGCTTTGCATTTGATTAAGCACCCGGTATACACTGTCAAATGACAGTTGACAAGGCACAGGATGTGTCTTTTCCGTCGTAGAGCTCCGTACACGGGCACTCCCACGCCATAGAAATGAGTTCAATCGCCCAGCGAAGTAGTACCAATACTATTTATCGCGACCATTCATAGCATCACTCGATTGAGTCGTATCTTAATTCACTAGGTTTATAATTATACATACATCATTCTATGATAAAACACTTTCTGTACCTGTATTATAGAGTGCGATCTGATACCTCAAGTCGCACTTGATAATTTAGCAACAAAAAAAACAAAAAAACAAAAAAATAGTACAAATTCAAGAAATTTTTTACTTCTGTAAAAAAATTATAAAATAAATTCTTTTTCTTAAAATAAATTCGATCTGATACCTCAAGGCGCACTTGATCGTTTAGCAATAAAAAAAAAAAAAAAATTAGTACAAATTCAAGAAATTTTTTACTTCTGTAAAAAAATTATAAAATAAATTCTTTTTCTTAAAATAAATTCGATCTGATACCTCAAGTCGCACTTGATCGTTTAGCAACAAAAA
>CAJFCO010018368.1:193419-205097 GCA_904066015.1 Synergus gifuensis | reverse complement strand
AAACTCTTGGAATTTCTTAACATTTAGAATCTCTTAAAATCCTTAGATATCTTATCAAATTTCATGAAATCCTTAAAAATACTACAAAATCTTTTAATAATTACAACAAGCTAATAATATCCCTTAAAATTTTACCACAACCTTCGAAATCCTTTTAAATTCTACAAATTCTTTTAAAACTCATACATGTATAGAAATTCTTTTGAAATCCCTCAATAAAATTATCTGAAAAACTTTAAAATCCTTTAAATCTCATAAAATATTTTAAAACTCATAAAAATCTCTTGAAATCTTTTGAAATTGATGAAAACCTTTTCATATTCCCATCAGAAACTTTTTGAAATGCTTTTAATTTTACAATAACATTTAAAGTCTCTTTACGTCCTTTAAAATCCATTAAAATTATTAGAAATCTCGTTATATTCCATGAAATCCTGAAAATTCTATAAAATCTTTTAAAAATCAGAAAATCGCTTAAAATTATTTAAAAAGTCTCTTGACTTCTTTTGAAATTCCAGGAAATTTCATTGTAATATTTAACATTCATTAAAGTCCCTTAAAATTCTTTGAAACCTTTTGAAATGTCTTAAAATTCCTGGAAACTTCACAACAGGATTTAAAATCCCTTAAAATCTTTTAAAACACCCAGAAACTTTTTCAAATCACTTAAAATTTCACAAAAATCTTTGAAATCGCTTAAAATTCGTTGGAATCTCTTAAAGTTCTCAGAAACCTCTTAATATTCCTCAAAATTTCAAAAAATTTAAAATCCCTTTTTAGCTTTATAAATTCTCTTGAAATTTCATGAATTCCGTTAAAATTTCGCGAAATATCCTGAAATACCTGAAAATTCTACGAAATCGTTTTTAAAATCCCAAAAATCTTTAGAACTTCGTAAAAATCACATGAAAATGGTAAAAATTCATTAAAATTTATAGAAATCTCTTGAAATACCTCTCTAAAAAATCATGTAATGAAATGTCCCTAAAATCTCGGTTAAATTGTTGTTTCAAACCTACTCTCTGAATTTGAATCAGCAAAATTTCATTGATTTTTTAATGACTTGAAATTGTAAGAAATTAAATAAATAATCGTGCGCGTAGCGCACGTGTTGGTCTGCTATCTAATTAAATTCTGTATAAACTGAAACAAAATGAATATGTCAATCACTTTTTTAGCTCCAAATTCTTGTGCTTTGAATTGTCGAGCGATTGGAGAAAGGTTTTATGCTACACTGGAACCTTTGGTCTCAGATGGTACTCATTGTCGTCCAAACTTTCTTTTACCAAGTTCATCACTTTTTGCGGTAGATTCTATTCAGTGGTTGTGCGTTGCTGGACATTGCAAGGTAATTAAATTAATTACAAATAAAATAATAAATCAAAAGTGAAATTTCAGATTTTATTTTATGGTATAAATATTATAAATATAATTTAAATTGTTAAAGTCTGTAGGTTGTGACGGAATAATAGATTCGGGATTAACTCTTGATTCTTGTGGAATTTGCGGAGGAGGCGATAAAGAATGCAGATGGTACGAAGGCATTTTTATTGAACCGATTTTAACAAAAGGATATCATGCAGTAGTCACGATTCCAAAGGGAGCAATGTCTTTAAATATTACTGAGCTTCGTTTCAGTGAAAATTTATTAGGTCAGTAATGTTTTGTTTTAAATCAAGCTTATGTTTGAAATTAGATTCGTACGAAGATTTTTTTTTAATTCTCTAAAATCTTTTGAATCTTTACATAATTTATATACAGCTTTAAGAGATCAAGACGGAGATTACATCTTAAATGGTCCTTGGTCTCTGAGTCCTAGTGGTTTTTATGAGGTTGCTGATACCACTTTATTATATGAGAGAGGAGACAAAAATCAAATGGAATTCATTCAAGCTAGAGGTCCTTTGAATGAATCGTTACATTTAGAGGCAAGGATACTATAGATTTTTTATTCTGAATTCCTGACCTTTGAAATATTGTATATTCGCAAAACACTATATTGAAAAAGTGTTTCATTTTCTAGATTTTAATCAATGAACGGAATTCTGGGATCTTATACAAATACACTTTGTTGACAAAGGCAATTCCTGAGAGTATTTCAGTAACATTACCTCCACCTATTGAACCGCCTGGTATATTTTTATATAGGATTGTATTTATATCTAATATTCCATTCAAAATGAAAAGATATTTATCATGAAATTGAAAAATAATTATTTTAGGTTCATTGAATCGAGACAATGAAATCCCTGATGCTATAGTCGAGGGAGTTCAGGATACTACAACTGAATTGTAATAATTAGTTATACTCTCTTCAAAAATTATTTTTTTGATTAGACATTTGCTTGCATTTATAAAAACCTTTATCCTTGTTTGTTCAATTCTAGAAGTCGCAGCTCTCCCTTAACGTATCAAACGCAAATCGGAGGTGAAAATGATAAAAGAACTAGGCAATTAAATATAGCAGGAACGAGTATTTCACCAACAACTTCTATGGCAGGCGACCAGCCAAATTCAAAGGTAAAAAGAAGACGAAGAAAGTTTGGATGGAAGCTGACTAGTTTCTCATCTTGCTCGAAACCTTGTGGAGGTGGTAAGTTCTTTTTATTAAAAGAATAAATAAAAAGATTTATAAGATTATATTCATAAATTTTCCATTCCTTTTAAGGGTTTCAAAAAGCTCTCTTTCAATGTTTCCGAAAAAGTACAGACGAAATTGTGGATGATCGTAAATGTAGAAATATCACAAAACCTGTGGGTCCTTCAGCAAGATGTAATGATCGTCCTTGTGCTGCTAGGTATTTATCATTTATTTCAATTATTTGTTTGTTTGTTTTTTTTTCATTATTTTATATAAATCATTGTTTTAAAGAGAATAACATTTTTTTTATTTATTTTAGGTGGAGAGCTGAATCTTGGAGTGAATGTTCAGTGACTTGTGGCCCTGGAGTCCGAACAAGAAAAGTGGAATGCGTTCAAAAGTTAAATTCAAGATTAACAGTTCGCGTAGCTGCCGGAATTTGTGTTCAACCTCCGGATTTGAAAACCTGGGAAGCTTGTACAATAACACCTTGTAAACCGGAAATAAGAAACATGAATTCTCAACCTGTGACTCCCAAATGGGAAGTCGGTTTATGGAGTCCTGTAAGATTCAGAATTCTCTTAAAAGTTTCTATTTTCTAAATTCTGTAACACTTGAATTTTCAGGATAAAATATATTTTGTCTTATTAAGATTTTTTCATTTAGTGCTCAGTTACATGTGGCCAAGGGATTCGAATTCGAAACGTAACTTGTTTAACTACTGATGAGCCGTGTTTGAGCTTAAACAAACCTGCATCTGAAGATCTTTGCAAACTTGATCCTTGTCCCGTGATTCAGGAGCAAAAATCTGTTTGGCTTGTTTCTGAATGGTCTTCAAAGGTAATTCTGTTGTAAAAATATCTTCGGAATTATAAAAAAAATGTCTAGAACTTCTATAGAACTTTTTTAAAGAAAAGATCTTAGATAATATTATTTATCAATTTTATTTCAGTGTTCAGTCGAATGTGGTTCAGGAGTAGAAACGAGGAAAATTTTCTGCAGCATTCGAAATGTAACATCTTGTGATTGGTTTCCAAAACCTCTGGAGGCAAGACAATGTTTTGGAACTGCTTGCAACAAGACTTTATGGTTCACAGGCTCTTGGACATCGGTTAATATCTAACAAAATTTTTTTAGATTCTTATTATTATAGCAATTTATTTATTTTATTTTTTGCAGTGTTCAGCTAATTGTGGAATTGGCGTTAGAAAACGTGAAGTGATATGTGTTTCGAAGATTAGAAATGATTTAACAATAGTCTCTGATACTGCTTGCGATTCTGAAATGCCAATTAAAGAAGAAGAGTGTAAAATGAACCCATGTTCTGCCGAGTGGTTTACTTCAGACTGGAGTGAGGTAAATGGTTTTTTATCTTAATTGATATTTCCTTTTTTTCCATTTTATTTGTTTTAATTTATTTTTTTTATTGTAGTGTTCCGTGACATGTGGAAGTGGAATACGCAGTCGTTTGGTTCGCTGCATTTCCGACGGAATCGATAGCAATAATTGCATTGAATCAGCTAAACCTCGTGATAAGCGTCTTTGTATTGGTGAAATATGTAGAAAACCGGAAATTTCTACTGTGAAACCTACAAAAAGTAAGAAAAATCCGAATTAGGCTATATTTTTTAATATGAATTGATTTACAATATAATTTCACTAGTCCTTTTTACATTCTCATCAGAGAAGATATTAGATTTGTGTAAAATTTGACCCCCCCAGTTTTTGTCAAATGTCCATGTTTTGGGACCCCCTGAACCCGAAAAACATGTTTTTACGAATGTGTCTGTCTGTCTGTGTGTCTGTGTGTCTGTCTGTAGATTTTTAGTTTGTGAGCACGATAACTTTCGAAAAAATTGACCGATTGGATTGACCTTTGGTATACTCTTTTAGTGTTCTAAAATGAAGGCCGAGTTCGTTGGCCAGCCATATTTGATAAAAATTAAAAAAGTTAGCATTTTGAAAATTCTAAAAAAAAAAATATATAATTTAAAGCCAAATAATGCACGATATGAAAAAGAGTTAAACGATGAAAAATATATCTTTTTGAACGCTCTACAGGACTGTCGTAACAATTTTATGAATTTTCTTGAAAAATCGAAAATTCAAATTTTGAGCCAAATAACGCGTGATACAGAGAAAATTATATGAACGTAATTATTGGTCTTTAAAAGATCTACAAATTCTTCCTTGACCATTTTTTAATATGATGATTAGTTTTTGTTTTAATCATCGAAAATATTTTTTAAAAAAATTTTAACGCAAATCTCAATGTTTGAATGATATTTAAAAATAAAAAAAAATTGTGGAGGTCATCCAAAATGAGGAAAGGAGGCGATTAAATTCGCAAATTGCTGATCAGAATTGTGGAGACATCGAGAATATACCACCAAATGATATTAGATAAGGAATAAATCATTAAATCATGTTAATGAAAGAAAATTTTTTTAGATAACTATAAATAATTTGTATGCTGTTTAAATGAAATATAGTGTGAAGCGCGAGTACTGTGATGAGAATGTATTCCTTAAGGTCGATAGAACCTTAAGTAAATTAGTTTTCTTCTTCATTTAAAATATAGCAGCAATGATATATTTTAAATGAATTCAAGTGCACGAAGTGCGATGAGAATGTGTGCTCACAATGGCACCCCTAGTTTTAATTTACAAATTCTATGCACGGATGCTCGTAGTACTAAAAAAAGTCGAACAATTTTTCCTATTGACTTTTTTGAATAAAAAAAAAATTGAAAGACATAACATTTTGAAAATCCAAAAAAATAAAGGAAAACTTAAATTAGAAGCCAAACAACGCACGGTATGAAAGAAAGTATAAAGATGAAAAATGTTTCTTTTTGAAAACCCTATAGGATAGGCATAACAACTTTTTGAATTTCCTTAAAAAATCGAAAATTCAAATTTTGAGCCAAATAACGCGAGATGCAGAGAAAATTAATAGGAACATAATTATTGGTCTTAAAAAGATTTACAAGTTCTCCTTTAACCATTTTTCAATAGGATGAGTAGTTTTCGTTTTAATCATGAAAAATATTGTTAAACAGAGCCGAGCGCGAAGCGCGAGGTTTAAATCAAATATCGAGCGCGAAGTGCGAGTGCCCTGATGAGAATGTGCTCCTTAAGGTCGATAGAATCTTAACTAAATTAGTTAACTTTTGCATTCAAAGCTGTAATTTAATTTAATTTAATTTAAATTTAATTTAATTAAATTTTAAAAAATATATAAAAATATAAATTACAAATATAAAAAAAAATAAATGAAAATGTAAAAATTTAAATTATATATAAAAAATATATAATTTAATTAAATTTAAAAAAAAACATATAGGTTCAAGCGTCTTGTAAAGCGCAAGCTTCACGAAGGGCACAAGCGCGCTAAGCGCGCAACATGGAGCGCGAAGCGCGCGATGAGAATGTGCCCGCGATGCGGGCAGATTTTTTTAAAGATACACATGTGATATTTGATTTTTTATTTATTTCAGATATGACAAGTAATGGTACGTGTGTTGATGAATATCCTTATTGTGAGTTGGTACTAAAAGCTGATTTGTGTCGCATCAAGTATTATAAGCATTCATGTTGTGGCTGCCATTCATAGTTCACGAAACCCAAAAGTACAAGTAAGAAATCGTATAATAATTACAAAATTGTCAAATTTTATATAGGATAAATTCGCAGGTATAGCGAAATGTTGATGTAATACATATTTCACGATAAATATTTTTAAAGAGATTCTAAACTGCAAATTATTATAATAGAATATATTTATATATAGTTATTCAACTCTTTATTGTTAATTGTATTTTATTTAAAAGAACGAAAAAAAAAAGATAAGGAAATCTTGTATTTTAAAAACATTGTAGTTAATTTCTTAGAATGAAATAGTTTACTGTACTGAAAACAATTTTTCCTAAATAGATTTTTATATTGTAATATAAGTCGTACGAAAAAGTATATTTTCAACTGAAACATGTTACGAGTCTGGCACAATCTGACATTTTTCACTGAAATTTTTTCTAAAGCGATTTGAAATTCGCGCCTAAATCTGCGTTCAAATTGACGCGAAATTCAAATGTTAGAATAAATTTCCATCTTCAAACATTGTATTCAAATAGTTTTTTAAATACACATACATCCGTAGATACATTCAATTATGTTTGATATCGAATTATCATCAACTTTGTAATTCTACAAATATAAATACAAAAGTATTTGGAGAATATTTGCAAAAAAATTAATGTATTTTGTATTGTTTTTAAGTTAAAAAATTTTCAAATTCTCAAATGAAACGGTTATCTGGAATATTCTCGAGAATATTCTCGTTTTGTCAAGACATCAAAAAAATCAAGCCGCAGCTGTGTGTTGCCAGGTGGAGCTTGCATCGCTCACCCCGACCCTAACCACTAACCAGTTTCTCTGAAACCGCTCACGCGTTCGTTTGTTCGTCGCGTTTGTTGCTCGTTAATTGTTTTTTCCCCGGGAATTAACTCGCAAACCTCTACATTCTACAAGAACCGAGTTCTTTCATTGTTGAATTTGCCCAGGTGATTGAACACGAGGATGGCGTTCAATGGAGATGGTCCGCACTCAAAAAGACAGCGATTGGAAGAATCCGGTCATAGGGTGAGTACAAGGTTTTGACTGGTAGACTTCTGCTCTGAAAGTTGCCACGAAACTATTAAATTATCCCCCGATAGTTTGTAATAACGCGATTGTACACGCTATAATTTTTTCACTCATGAACAGTTTGCGCTTCTGCGTCACGCCGCGCGGTTCAAAGTAGAGAGTCGCCATTTAGCCCCTCGTTGTTCGTTATCAACTCACTGATATCTCGCGAATTTGCGAATTTTACTTCCTTCGAAATTAAAAAAAAATTTTCCTTAAATTTTTAACGCGTGGCGATTTTTCTGACGGATTTCGAAGTACACGTAATCGGTGAGTGTTTTTTTTTCGTTCCGACAACCTGTTATCTGCTAGGTAGCCGCGACAAATATTGATTATTTCGTGAAGCCGGCTGCGACCGACGCCACTGAGATTGGTGGTGCTCTTCAGGAGACGGTGAACGTTTCGAAAAAAAAAAAGGGGGGAACTGAAAAAACTGCCCGTTCACCGTCCCGTCGCCAGGGTCAAAGACCTGAAGGCTCGGGATTCCGTCTGAGTTTTTTTTTTACATGGATCTTGACCTAGCTATGGTATGGCAGGATCTAGTTTCGTTCCCAACAAAGACAGAGTAAGTGCCTGTTTTTTTAAATCAAAAAGAGCTTTTTAGATCTTTTAGTTCATTGTCAGAAGCAAAATTGTGACAGAAAAGGATTTTTGGGTGTTGTGAAGAGTGACAGGTTTTGATCAGTACGGAGACAAAAAAGAGGAAGTGTGCAATTTTGTGCGACATAACCTAAGTATATTGCTCCGTCTTTTGGAGCAGAAATAATATCTCATTTGTTGTGAGGGTTGTGAGACACAAATTTATAGTTTGAAATGTTTTCGTATCTATATTTACTTTTGTGGTATTGATAACATTCACATACTCCAGTTTTTGACATGAAATGCAACAAGCCAAGTGCAAGTTTTGAGATAAAATATTTCTTTTCTGTTGATCGAGATATTGATAAACATTGCACATCTGCAGTTTTTTACGTTGATGGATTAAATACAAAAAGAGGTTTGAAAGACATAAAAGTATGATATTCTTTTAAAATCTGTTTTAAATATAAACAAGTTTTTTTATATGAAAAAAGCTAGTGCTTTATGAATATTCATTTTTTAGAAACGATTCCGTTTTTCAAGCTCGAGTTACAAAAATTATTTCAGTATGTTGTATAAACAGAAAAAGAAGCAAAAGTGTGAATATGCAAAATCACGGTTGAGTTAATGTATACATGAATTTAGATTCTTTTTCGTCTGAAGGTATTTTTATACTTTTTGCTTACAATTTGTGGAGAATCTACTTTAGAAATATATTTTGTTTTATTTTCTAGTCCTCCAAAATTTCTACGTGATGGTGTTAATTCGAAAATCTCTGAAAATTTCGTCTTAAAAGCAATAAACTGTTTAAACTTCAGATCAATCAAATTCGTGGCGAAGTTATAAGAGAAAAGAGTGAAACTTCCTTTTCTAAAACAGAGGAGTTTATTTTCGAAGTTCTAGTCCTTGAATCGGAATTGGAGTAGCATAGTTTTCATCTTTCATTAAATATAATATATATCGACATTTCAAGTTTCTCAAGTTTGCATTTTTGTATATGTATGTAAATACAAGAAATGCAGACACTCAACTCGAGAGAGACTGCTTTCTGCTCTAGAAAATATTTTTATTGTTGATCTTGTAAACTGGTCTTTATCGAGGTCTGTGTAGTTGTAGAAGCGATTCGTTAAATATGCATCCACAGTTAGTAAGGGTTTTGTGTTAAATATTCATTCAACTCCAGGAAGTCAACTTTTATTCGTTTCAATTACTTTTAGCGATATACAACCTGATTTGATAAAGAGTTACTATACAAATTTGACAATTTTATATTAATCAAAAGTTTCACGCTCTTAATAGTATTATTCAAATTTTTTTGCACCAATACTGCAAATATTTTCTGTTTGTTCAGGTAATTTCTACTTTCACAATAACTCTGAATATTCGCGATATGGATTCATACCTCGCGGATGTAGGCAAACATTTGAGAGAGATATAATCTGCAAACTGCATCCAAACGTCGAGGTTCACTGAACTTTCGAATCACATTAGCTTGTTTTACAATTCAACTAACAGATTCAAAGTTAGAAATAATAATTCAGGCTTTGACTCGAAATTAATCAAATAACGTCCAAAATATTTCTTATCAATTTATTCATTAAATGAAGTGCAGTTCGAGTTTAGAGTTTGATTAAATGCCCTCAAAGGTTAAAGAGGCGGCGTCGTGGTTCAAGAAACATCTTGAAACCCATCATTGTACCTCAAAGAGAAAATCTGACGCGATGATAGTAGAGTTTGTGAGAAATTCAATTGTCTCTCTGATTGAGATTATAGTTCCAACTTTAATATAGCTTTGTCGTCAAACCTTAATAAATTGGGTCCTTTGACTGGTTTCCAGATTCTTTCCTATTACTCCTTTATCTGGCTTAATTGAATGTTTTTTTTTTCTTTTTTTTCTTCTGTAAATAGATAAATGAAATAGGACTACTTTCAGTTTAAAGTGCAATCAAATAAAAATTTAACGATAGCTGTCAATAAAGCAAATTGTAAGGCTTGGATGCACTTAAATTATTTCTGTGAATTGAACGTTTCCAACAAATCGAGTATTAGTTTTCTACCGTAAAAAAAATTAAAATGCCCTATACATGGAAGTATATATTTTACACATTGACATTTGGAAAATTTACGAGCTTTACTTTTTGATAAAACTTATACGCTCGTAGCTTTTTATTGTCGCAGAGCTAGGAAGAAATTTATGACGCTAGTAAACTTTTATCGATTTCTGATCCAGGTGAATAAATTTCTGGAAGATACCGACTGTCCTTTGCCGAGTATTCGTCACTTGGAGCTGAATAAATAATTGGATGATCTATCGAAGGCGATAGAATAGTGAGTGCCGTTGGTTAAGTTAGTCTGTCATAACCAGTCGTGTATCATCAAACACTGCAAGTGGAGACTGGCACCACTGGCACTCGTTATAAATCGACTTTTCACTGCGGTCGACAGTCTCGACTCTTAACGTCCAGGCAGGGTCATTGTCACGGTAGCAGCGGCCCCGTCTTGATTACTGTTTGCAGAGGTTGCGAACGAATTCGTCTTGTTTCTTGATGTCGGTTGGAAACTTATGACTTATGAGTGTAGATGAGCACGTTTTATATCTCTAAGTGGTCAATTATATTCTGTCAAAAAATGTAAGAACTAGCTACACTATCTAGAGGTAATATGTGGAGCATGAAGCTATATGGGTGATTCTCCAGAAACAGGGCACTTTTGAAAATAGTATTAAAAAAAAACAAGTCGTTCAAATGATTGCTATTTGCAATCATTAGTTGTATTAGCATCCTAAAAAGAGTTTCTGAAAGGAGCCACGCTTAAAATTTATTCCAAAAGTTTCTAGGGCATTTAAAAAAAAAAAAAAATTTTTTTTCCAAATTCATTAAATTTTTTTTATTCGCCTTGTTTCGCGAATAAAATATGAAAAAATATTTCTGAAATGATTAGAAAGATATTTATCATCGATTTTAAATTTAAGGTTTCGTTTTTTGGAAGAAAAAACTATAAATCTATACCTGAAATGACGTTTCACTTGAGCTTTAGCCTTTTCAATCGTATTTTCTTTAATTTCTTTACGTTTTTTTCTTGCAGCTTCAGCTCTTTTCTCTTTTTTTAATTGCAAAATATGAGGCGAAATCAATGCTTTCTTATTACACTTTGGCATTTTTCATCTGTATAAAAATACTTTCAGCTCACAACTCACAATGTAAACAAGGTGTGAACCTTGTAAACCTTTAATGAAATTCAGAATTTCAGGATCGTAGTATCAAAGGATTCAAAAATGAAAATTTAATTTATTTTACATTTAAAATTACTGAAATTGTTGCATTCATTTATTTTATTTTTTATCTAACCAAAAAAACATCATTCGTTTACAGAATCATGGTTAGAATAATTTTTTTACAAAATTTTATTAGACGGGTAATATTTCCTATTGGTTCAACCCTGAGATGTCTAAAAGATGGTCACGACAATTGAAAATAACACAAAAAATGCTTTCACAGATGGAAAACAGAATTAATCATAAAATCCTTTTGCAAAAAGTTTTATTCCCTTTCACACGATATTTCTATGTAAAAGATATGCCCAGTCACGACAATCGAATTAATAAAAATATGCAACGTTTTCCTTACATTTTTCGTGGTTTTCAAAGTAAGTACATACTTTTTTCATAAAACTATGGTAGATGGCGTATTCTTTTACAAATCGTATAGAGAATTGACCGACCCATTTTTGATTGAGCTAAAATTTTTTTTACGGGTTCATTATCGAAAAAGAGAAGATATGTATTCGGGGATTTTTTTTATTTCGCAATTTTTTGGGAAATAGGGGGGGGGGGGGGG
>CAJFCO010018368.1:170647-193319 GCA_904066015.1 Synergus gifuensis | reverse complement strand
GGGGGGGGGGGGGGTGAAAAATTGACAATTTGAGTAAAGACCATTTTCTTAAAAAGGCATAACTCCTATTATATTTAAGCTAGAGACCTTATTTTTTTTTTCATTTGAAAGGTAAAAGAAGGAGCTTTAATAAAAAAATTATTACAAAAATATTATTAACAAATGAAAATTGTTATAAACAATTAAAATTTTTAAATCGATTTTTAACTAGTTTAGCCCACTCGAATTACGTTCTTAGTATTTTTATTGTATTCTACGTCAAATTTCCGATCGAAAACGATTTTTTTAAAAATGGTCAAAATACTATTACTATTGGAAAAAATTTAATGTATCTAGCGCTGTCGAACGCGGTACCTCACACCGGCACGCGGTTCACTTTACACGGCCGATTTTCTTCTCTTATATCGTTTTTCTCTTAAAATATAAATGATTATTATATATTTTTAAATAAATAATCTTATTTCTTAGACAAGATAACTTTATTAAAAATTCAAGAAATAAATAAATAATAAGAAGTAAAAGAAAAACATCAGTATTGAAAATGTAATTATTACTTTATTAAGATTTCGGTAGGTTGGCTTAGTTATACAGTATTTACATTCTTCAAATTTTAACATTTCTTATTTACAAATTTTTACAATATTTTTCTTTTTATACATGGAAAATTGCTTTGCTTCCAATTCTTGAAGAGAAACTGGAATCATACAATGATATTTTAAAGTCCCCTTTATTGTTATAGCTTTTTGAAAGCGTGCTGACAACCGCTTTTCTTCATCTTCGTACTCAGCATTTGTTGAATAACGACATGTTATGTTTGGTAGAGCTCCTGTTGCCCAGGTAAATAATTCTCTAGGTGTACGAATAGGATTATTTACTCTTTGCAGCCTAGCTCTAGCAGCAAGTCTTTTTAGAGTGCCACCAATTCCATCACATGGTCCTTTTCCATGCGAAGTAGGAAAAAAGTGCCACTCAGCTGCTATTTTAAAATCTTGTTCGTGATGAGTAAGATTAATACAATTTTTTTTGTTCTTATATTGCCCACTGGCGCCGTCGGAAAAATATATTATTTTGTTAATCCCTTGTAACTCTGATTTTATGTAGTCTACTAACTGTCTTTGGAAGAGATGAACATTAATAGTGTCGTGGCGTAAACATTCGGACATAGACAGAAAACTTTTGAGTTTCAATTCAGTGTCATTATCTTTGCAATATATTGAAAATGGATGTATTGTCACTTGATCATTATTCCAGTGAATACCTTGAACGGAATTTTGAATTATGAAAGCATAATTTTCAGAAAAATCACAAATGACAATACATTCATTTTTCATTATTTTACTTTTCTTTTCATTTAAAAATTCTCTTTGTTTATATGCTAAAAATGAATGTAGTAATAATTTATTTAAACCGTTACTTAAAGTTTGCAAGAATTCATCGACAGTAGATATTAGGGTTTGTAATGTAGTTCTTTCGGTTGTAATCCACTGTTTGTACTTAATATTTTCAATTAATTTTTCTTCAAAATTCTGTTCTAATTGATCAATAACATTCTTTACGCCCGGACATTGATCACACAATCCTAAAAAACAGTTAGTAGACTTTACATCACATACCATACGATCTAAACAGTTGCGATAATTTGTTATAGGTTGCGTCGAATCATCAGTAATTGATTTTAAATTAGCTCCGTCAATTAATAATTTCACATTTTCATGTATTGCGCAGACACAAACTGAGTGAGTACCACTAGATCCTGCTAAGACCCTAATAAAGTAATCTACATTTTCAATACTGATGTTTTTCTTTTACTTCTTATTATTTATTTATTTCTTGAATTTTTAATAAATTTATCTTGCTAAGAAATAAGATTATTTATTTAAAAATATATAATAATCATTTATATTTTAAGAGAAAAACGATATAAGAGAAGAAAATCGGCCGTGTAAAGTGAACCGCGCGCCGGTGTGAGGTCCCGTTCTCGACAGCGCTAGATACATTAAATTTTTTCCAATAGTAATAGTACTTTGACCATTTTGAAAAAAATCGTTTTCGATCGGAAATTTGACGTAGAATACAATAAAAATACTAAGAACGTAATTCAAGTGGGCTAAACTAGTTAAAAATCGATTTAAAAATTTTAATTGTTTATAACAATTTTAATTTGTTAATAATATTTTTGTAATAATTTTTTTATTAAAGCTCCTTCTTTTACCTTTTAAATGAAAAAAAAATAAGGTCTCTAGCTTAAATATAACAGGAGTTATGCCTTTTTAAGAAAATGGTCTTTACTCAAATTGTCAATTTTTCAAGCCCTCCTATTTCCCAAAAAATTGCGAAATAAAAAAAACCCTCGAATATGTATCTTCTTTTTTTCGATAATGAACCCGTAAAAAAAATATTAGCTCAATCAAAAATGGGTCGGTCAATTTTCGTCCAAATCTATACGATTTGTAAAAGAATGTCCCAGATATGAGTAGTGAGAGGTTTTTTCTTCAACTTGATCACAAAGCCGGACCGAAAAAATTAATCTTAATAGTTAAACTATAGCAATATGTGTATTGTCATGACCTCCACACTGTTTTCAGAGACATCCATATTTTGATATATATTGTTATGAATATTATAATTAAATTAAAATATTATTGTAATAAATTGTACCTTTTTAGCTATATTGTAAGACTGTTAAGCATGAATTTCAAAACAGTGCTCTATATATTTTAAATATGAGGCTGAAAAATGCATTTGGTATACGTGGACATGCTTCAAACCAGTTTTTTGGGTATATAATGGTATTTTATTCTGATTTTTGATCACATAATCTGAATTTTACTTGAGAACACATTATAAGGCATTAAAATGAAGATCTTCACCAAGTTTTATCATTTTTCTACGAATAGTTTTACTAATATATCCTTTGGACATAAAAGTTCCCTGTTTGTGGAGAATCACCCATATTAATATAGAGTTCGAGGAGAATACATAGTATATTGAGCAGACGAAAGTTGTGAGCAGTTGCCCGTTACGTCCATCTAAGGCGTGAGAGGTGCGTCTTGTTTTCCACTTAATAATCTAGTTCACCACTTTTCTGATATGGTGCTCCCATTCTCAGAGCATAACACTGTATTTTGGTGGTGAAAATTCTCAAGTTTCACTTTTTTATCACTAAAATTTGTGGTTAAATTCTTTGAAATTGGTTAAAAAGTTCTAAAGTTTTTAAAAATAAATTATTTGGAAAATTAGATCATCCATCATTTTCAAGTTCATTCTGCATTTTAAAGTGATTTATTTTCAGAGTCAGAAACCGTCGAAAGTACGTACCAGAATTAGTTTCCAATCTCAATTTTTTTTTTTTTTTTTTTTTTTACTTTTAATGTAGTCACAGGTCTATAAATATCCATTATGAAATATGGCGTTTATACCGCTTGGTATTATATGTAGGTCAGTTTATTGGACAGGATTTGTTTATCGTTCGCTTTGGGGCTGCTCTAGTTATTATCAGTTTATCATCGCCATCGCCATAGTTCGCAGTGTTAGAAGAGTTGGAATTTCAGGGACAGATTGTGTCTCGCAAGTATAGCTTGAGGGATTCTCTTGTGGCTCAGTAAGTGGATAATCTGATGTCCACTCCATTGAAAGAACTTAAAAATCTTGCCCCAAGGTTTCCAAGCTCGTAAGCTTATTTCTAGTATGTCAATTCATACTTTCTACTTTTAAATATTACATACTATTTATTTCTATTTCATAAACGTATATTGTTAAGAGAAAGGTAAAAAAAATCATTAACGTGGATTAAAAGGAAGATGCCAAATAGAATTTGTGAAGCGAACTTGATGTTTGCGTTATTAGCCAAGAATTCATCAGAGAAGTCAAACCGTCTCTCAAATTTTCAGACACTGTCCATTTGGATCTGAATGTGTCATGTGAACTAAAATATCTTTAGCCGGGTGTCTTTAGATTCCAATGAGTACGAATTTTCTCTCACGATTAGAGTCGGGTCTTGTCTAAATTTTAAAACGAAAATTGAAAGGCAAATTCAACTTCAATAAACTTGTATAGAGGATTTCACAGTTGGAACACTTCCGCTTGAAATTTTAGCATTTCAAGTTAAAGCGAAAGAGAGTTGAGGAGGGAAATTTTCAATGAAATAGGTCACGAAGAAATTTTCCGTGTTGCATTGTTTTGTATTTTGAGCATTTTCACGTTCATCGGAAGCGAATCTATACGTCCGGCGCATATTATGCGTATCAACGTAATCAGCTCGGGTATTGTGGATTGATGCAAATTACTTATAATAACTCACTAATTGGGATTCCTGTTATCTGAAGAAATGATCTCTATTTAAAATTTTTAATTATTTAAGATTACAGTTAGTAAATACAATAGTGATCAAATTTTTCTTCCTTCAAGTTGGTTCTTTCAGTTACGAGATTAGGCTATTTCGTCTATAAAAACTGAAATGACAATTTAAATTCGCGCGCCATATAAATTGACCAATAAGGTTAGCGCACACTACACATGAAGTTAGCTAAAAGTAAGGCAAACAAGGAACGCAATTACACTCGACGTTCCCAATAGTAAATAAATCCAAACCAGAGTTGTTCCCAATAGTAAAAAAATTCCTTTCCTCAAATTTCATATCAAGCGCACATGCGTATTGCGTGTGGAGTTCTTAGTCGGTTATATTACTTCGAGAACGGTAACGAGAATGAGAATATAACCGAGACTTAAATTCTCTGAGAATTTATGAGAACTTATGATTTTTAAAAATTTTGATGACAAGGGAGGAAATTTTTGATTAATTAAGTGATGAAGTATAATAAACTGTTTTTTGCACTTCTATTATAGTGTATTTATCTATTTTAATGAGCTTTACACATGTAAATGAAAAAACTTTGTCACAAATGTATGCAGAGTATAGGTTATGTTAGTGTCTAACATAACCTGTAAAGTGACGTTTATTATAAGATGAATTTTGTGACTTTAATGAACTAGTAAGCTGTTGTTTTGCATATTTTACGTTCCTAAATATGCCTTAGCTAGTAAATAACTAAAATTTAACTATGTAAATAACGTAAACAATAAAAATTTTGCTAAAAATCATAAATTCTTAAATACTCTTAAATTCTTTTAAATTCTCATAAATTCTGTCATATTTTCGGTCATATAACCTGGATATAAGTTCTCGAGAATTTAAGAACTCTAATTGCGTGTATTGGGTTAAATATGAATAAATGTCAAATGCGTAATATGGTTAAATGGGTTTGAAGTTTAATATGCGGATTATTTTTTGAAGAAAGAGGACTTTAAAAAATGAATTTGGAAAATAAAGAAAACTATATAAGTAAATAAAATTTAATCGTAACTATCAGAATTCTACTAATTTTTCATGTAAATTATATCTTCAATGTGTGTACAAAACGAAATGCACTAGGTTATATAGCATAATGCATTTCGTTTTGTTTTCATATTAACTTTTTCCTTTTTTTAACGCATGCGCTGTAGATATCAAGTGTTGATTGTGAAAGATTCTCTTTACTATTGGGAACAAAATGTGTTTATTATTGGGAACAAATTACTAATCGGAACATTACTATTGGGAACGTCGAGTGTATGTATGTACATACGCAATATGTATGAAATTGTCTGAAATGCATGTCTTTTGTTTTGTTTTTAGTCATCATTTGTCTTTCAGTTACTATTGCTATGGTTACTATAAAAAACTGAACTAGTGAACTTCTTTGATCTCACAGAAATATAAAATATGGAGTCGAAGTGCAATAGAAAAGTGCGATAGAAATTTGAATTTAAAATTTAAAAGGATCGATTCTAAAGGTATTGCTGCTGCTCGTGAGGAGAAAATTCGATACATCGACCTCATCTCCAGAGAGTTAAATTGATAGGACATTCCATTTTACCAGTCACAAGATTATTCCTACGTGGCGGAGAATTTGTCACCAGTGGAAGAACGGAGTCGTCTCTCGATGGGAAAGCAAACGCTAAAAATGTGGAATTTTGTGAGCCATTTCTTCTTTGTTCGAATATGCATTTCAGTATTTAAACTATTGGCATCCAGTTGAATTTAAACGTCACTCATATTTCTTCCATCTTGTATCATTTTCCCCTTGTTTCCTAACTTGGTATTTTTATTTTCTCAGCAATTGACGCGCGATAATGCTCAGGAGCTAGAAAGTTGGAAAGACGCACAGACGGAGTTTTTAAAGTTTCTGAAATTCAAGGTATTATTTTGACGTACTTGACACGTACTTTCTTCATTTTCTTTTCAAGTGCACGATCAACAACGCTGTGCAGTATTGATTTTATATAAATAAGTTCAAAGCGATACATTACTCAAGTATTAAGTAGAAAAATATATTTTACAATTATATTTTATTCATAATTTGATAGAAGAATGTCGAAGTTAAGAGAGAGTTTTTTCGACAACTTGGTCACTGAATCAAGTTGAAATTTTGGTTGTTCATCAAAGTTTTGACGTTTACAAATGGCAATAGTAAGGAAGTATCAAAAGTAAGACGTGTGTGGTATTGGCTTTTTGCTGCAGTTTCCTCTCTTTTTAAAGTTTTATATCTTTACCTTATATCGTATTCAGATATTTTATACAGAATCAGTTCATAAATGGCATAAGAGAAAGGATGGCGATTTTTCTCTGAAAAAAGTGAGCCAAATGTCACAGGGTGAAACTCTTTTCCGCAAATCTTTGCGCGTTTTAAAGAGTTATTATATTATTCTGTGATAAATAGTGTATTTGGAATTTTAAGGAGAGTGGCGCATGTTCCTCCTTAAAAAAAAGTCTACATTTTTTAAAATTTCCATTTGTCTGGAAATTTTCGTTCTATTATAAATGAAAGTAATCATTTTACGTATATAAAGTTACTCTGAAAGTAATTAACGAAAAATTTCTGAGAGCTATAGGAATTTAAAAAATTTTCTTGAATTAAAAATGTTCTTCTCGAGGTTATTTCGCTGGAAAATGGATTGTGTACGTGAACTGCTAGTTAAGTTTGATAAAAAATTTTCATTTCAAGGATATTGCTTGGAATTCGTTTCATTTATATCAAATTAAAAAATGAAATTCTAGATTCCAGATATGTTAAGAGACGTTACTTAGGATTCCCTGAGACAATTGGTTTATTATTTTTGTGAAATTTGACATAAATCTCTGTTACAGATGAGGAATATGTATATCATGGATATCGTTCTATTCACTTAAAGGATAAACTCCTCAGCGTCTAGGGAAAAGTCTCCATGACAAATAGTTTTTATACTTTTATTTCTTACCCCAGGTCACAATCGTTGTAGGAAGAAAAGTTCAAAGCACTCCACTTTTCCAAGAGAGTAGGTCGATTACGTGTCTCGAATAAGGTTAAAGTTGTGAAAAATGAACTTGCTGATTGCAAAATAGGATAAAAAAATTATTGAAAATTATTTGTGTGAAATGCAATTTATATTTTTAATCAAGTAAAGTGTGATGGATTCCAAATTTACGAAATCAAGCTTGCATATTTTCCGAGAAATGTTAGTAGAAGAGAAGCTCTTGGTATTTGGAATTCAATTTAGATATATGCGATATTCGAAATGATAATTTCTCTCTCCCTCTCTGTCTCTTTTTTTCTCTCTCGAGTGCGTTTCAGCTCGAAAGCGATATTTGCGAATTCGGAATTTCATGTTTTAACTTCCTAGGTCTGCAGTTTCAATCTAGTTTCAATTATGCAGTTTTGGTCCCCGAGGATTATTGATATCAAAGGAAAAAAACTGCGTTTTCAATTCTTTCTTGTTGTTATCTTTTCATTTTTAGTAGAGAAATTTAATTTTAGTTTAGATTTAATCGCGATTCAACAAACGGATCCCTTGAGAAGACAAAAAGCAATGTGTCGCTTTTTCAACTTTCTTTAATTACATAAGTTAGATTCCGTTCACTTTATTACACGAGAGTGGTAAAATAATAATATTTTATTTTAGTCGAGCTGAATCAATATAAACTTTACCAGGAAATTAAAGAAACTGCTAGAGCGCTCGAAAGTAGAGAGTAGTCCCTTCAGTAATTTATTACATTTTATTATGATCGATAAGAGTATTTAACGACGATGTTGTACTGGGGTCGTAGAAATTAAACTGTTTCTCTGAGGGAACAAACAAAATCTGAAAACACGCCACGGTCATGTGCAGATTGTAGAAAGGCAGCTTGGCTCTCTGCCAACATGTGCTGATAAAGAGATTAGGGATGAAAACAATGTTTAGGTTTTATTGCTCCTTCCTCGGAGAGCTTTTGAACTGTTACAACGTTCCGCGTACTATAACAGGCTTCCTTCTTCCGACCTGACTTGCTTTTACTTCCTCGTATTGGTTATGTCGAGTTCAAAAACATTGTGTATGCTGATCGTGAGGTGTTAGATGGCTAAACGTAAACCAAAGAAAATGGCTTTTTGCACCATATGCTGAAAATATCGAAATAAGCTCAAGCGATCAAGCTCGACTTTCGGAGGGCAAAACAGGCCAATGCAATAAGTTGTATGCGAATCTGTTGTAGAAGCTTGAAACTAGGAATTTTTTCCCCTTGGAAAAGTTCCTTTAAGAGGCGTTTAAATTCAATGTGGCCACTCATTGGAAACGAGGAAATGACTCTGAATTTGTACCTTGATTCAATTTAATTCTAACTAGCTGACAAACACGCGCGCAATTATTTTGTTTTTCTTTTTACAACTTCAAGTCATTCCAAAGCCAATCAGATTTGAAACTATATGTATGCGAAATTTTCGTGACATTTTTAGAGAGAAACCACTTTTTTAGAAAGGAATTTCAAAAGAGCTTTCTAGAAATTTTAAGGGAATTTGACGATTTTTAAATGATTCTTACGAAATTCAAAAGAGTTTTAGGATTTTAAAAATATTTTGTAGAATTTTAAGGGATTTTCGGATATTTTATGAAATTTTAAAGGGATTTTAAAAATTCTTCGCGATTTTAAAAGGGATTCTAAATTTTTTGAAATTTGGAGAAATTTTAAGAGCTATCTAAGAATTTAAAAAGATTTCAATGATTTTCAGCGATTTCTAAGGTTTTCGTGAAATTTTAAGGCATTTCAAAAGGTTTGTAACAATTTTATCGGGTTTTAAGGAATTTTAAATGTTATCCTGGAATTCCAAAGAATTTTAAGATATTTTAAAAGATGTCTAAGAATTGAGAGGGATTTTATTGAATTTTATGAAATTTCTAATAATTTTAAGTGATTTCAAGAGATTTTTGAGAATTTTTAAAGATTTCATGGAATTTGATAAGATTTCTAATGGTTTTAACGAATTTTAAAGATATAAAAGGATTTTAAATATTACCGTAAAATTTCAAGAATTTTTAAAAATTCGTCAGGGAATTTTATGGAGAAATTTCAAAAGATTTTTACGACTTTAAAAAGATTTTGTAGAATTTAAAAGGATTTTAAGGGCTTTCAAGAAATTAGTCGATTTTTGAAAGACATTGTGGAATTTTTATGTATTTGATGGAATTTATGAGATTTATAATAATTTTAAAAGATTGCAAGAGATTTTTCAAATTTTAAAAAAATTTTGTAGAATTGTTAATTATTTCATGCAATTTGGCGAGATTTCTAATGATTTACAGGGATTTTAAATGTTAAGGAATTTTAAGACGTTTCTAGAAATTTTTAAAGTCATGATTTTCATGAATTTTAACGTGGATTTCAAAAGATTTATGATTTTGGAAATTTTTGTAGAATTTTAAGGGATTTCATGGAATTTTATGCTAACAGAATTCAAGAGATTTTAATGATTTTTACAAGACATCGCATCTTTAAGGATTTTATTAAATTTTATGAGATTTCTAATTATTTTAAAGGATTTGAAAAGATTTTTCTGATATTTAAAATACTTTATGGGATTAAAAGGAAATTAAAACTTGTCAGGGAATTTTATTGAGGGATTTCAAAGGATTTTTATGATTTTTTAAAAATATTTTGTAGAATTTAAAAGGATTTCGAAGTTTTTTTTGTAAAATTTTAAGAATTTTCAAGAGATTTTTCTAGTTTTTAAAATATTAAAAATTTTTTAAGGATTTCATGGAACTTGATGAAATTTATAATGATTTTAAAAGATTTTAAATGCTAAGAAATTTGAAGAAGTTTCTAAGAATTTTTAGAAATATTCACGTATTTTAACATGGATTTCAAGTGATTAATGATTTTGAAGGTTTTTGTGAATTTTTAGGGATTTTCAAGAGGTTTCTAGGAATTTTAAGATTTTTTAATGAATTTTAAAGAATTTCGAAGATTTTTGTGAAATTTTAAAGGAAAAAATTCTTAAATTTCTTTTTTTTTCCCTACAACTTCAAGTCATTCAAAAGCCAATCAGGTTTGCAACAACAATGTATGCGAGATTTTCGAGACATTTCGTGATACCACTTTTTTAAGATAGGATCTTGGACTTTTTTCATTTATCATTAGCTCCTAACTGAAATCTGTGACAGCTGGCGTTCGGAATTAGTCAAAGTTCCCTGGTCCCTCTTTAGATGCTTCAACTTTTCAAAGTGGCAAGTGCAAAAGCATGTACACAAACTGGACAAGCAAATCGTGTACATAATTCTTCCCGGACAAGATAATTGGAGCAGAGTCCTTGCGCGTTGATGACAACTCCGACGCTTAACCCCATCTCTGAATTTCCAAAGGATAGCACGCTTGAAATTAGCTCCTGTTTACACGATCCATTTAGCTGTATTACAGTTTGCTGCACGATATCGTTGTTCCATTTCAAGAGAGAAACAAGGGAGACTTGATAGAGAGTACAGTGCATATCTTCACCAAGATTAAGCATCTTTCAAAATATTATCCTTCACTCTCAATATCTGCCCTAGTCCACCTTCTCTACTATTTATTTACTCTTCTAATGACTGCAAATTTTAGGAAATTAGATCAATTCCCAAATATTTTCACGCTCATAAGAATGCCAACCTTCGTGAAGTCGAATTTTAATCACTATAATATTTGAACTTTCCTGGATATTTTAGCGTTTCTATTATTTTCCAAATATTTGCCTTCGTTGACCTCCAAATCTTTTGTACAATTTAAAGGAACCTCCTTATCAACAGATTGCTGGTTTGTTGATGATTGAGTCTGTAGCTATATCCAAACCACAAATTTGACAGGAATTATGTGCGACGAATACCATGAGCAGTCAAATGCTCTAGAGTCTAGAGCAACAAATATGTATGCACTCTGAACGAATGCTGCTCTCCTATGCAAATAGACTCATGAGTGTTCTACATCACTGTCACCTAAGCGAACCTCTCATGCTACGCCCAATTGGATTAAACGTGATTAGTAGACTAGAACGAAACCTGTTCGCCAACTCCTAACTCGATTTTTCGCGCACCTATAGGTTAAATGATTTTAACTTTCCTACGATTTTAGGAATAGACTACATATTTAAAGATCTCTCCCAAGCTCTAAAGGATGGTTGTCAGAGTGGCTGCCGTTAACTGGGAAATAATCGATGTGATCTATATCTATATCTTACATAACATAAAATATTTTTGACATTTCTTCAACCTAAAGAATCTTCATTTTTTATAAAGTAGTTTTATAAGTAGGTCTCGAATTAGGTCTCTAATTAGATTGGATTACAGTCATAGCACACTGTGCATTATGAAATGGTACATTAGTAATTCGAAATTCCCGGCAATTTGCCTTTCATTAATTAAGAATTTATGAGGATATATTCAAACATAATTGACGATATATATTAGAGGGTATATAGGGAAAAATATAGTATATGACCATATTCTTCATTTAGAGTAAGCGAGGAATAGGTAATATAATAACAAATGTTATGGAAAAGTGTTATACGTTGTTTTAAGAACTTATACTCTATAATCTCGAGAAATTCACTTTTCCGTACTTTCCATCATCAAAACAGGCTCGCCCAGAACTGCATAATTGAACACACAACCTGCTTATGTCACACGCAAAATTTAACGATTTTTCATTTAAGGCGGGTGTAAAACCATTGAGCGTGTAACCACGTGGTTGGCGAACAGCCAATCTGAGAAGTGGACGAGTTATGTTTATAACTGCATATAGAATATATAATACATCCGAGAGAGATTTGCCACTCTTCGTAACAGCCTTACGTGTTTGAATTATAGGACACTCAAATCTTAGAACCTTCGAAAGGAATTTGTAAATGCTTCATCGAAGGAATTATAATGACTCTCGTCATTTATCATTTATTTGTTAATTAAACTTGAAAAATCGACCACAGAGATTTTTCCCTTATCATTTTCTATTTTCGCTTTTCTTCCTTTAATGCAACATTATCTTTCTAAGTCCTGCTTTTACGGTATCTGAGAATGGTATTACGAAATCTCAGTATTCTTTTGCTTGGAAAGTGGAAGATTGAATGGATTTGAAGACAGAGTCAGGGTCACTGGTTCGTAACTTTGTTCTATTTTTAGACTTTACTGCTCCTTTTGCGTTGTACTTTGATATCGAGTGCATTTTGCCTTTGAAATAGGGGTTTATAATTTCACTTTTTTAATCAAAAAGGTGGAACTGCTTAAGGGCATGTGATACTTCACCATAAGAGCAAATTAATTATACCAATTATACATTCATAATAATAAATATTTTTAGTAAATGAGAGTCAATAAACCTTCGTCTCATGTAGACGAAGGTTTATTGATTCTTATTACCTAAAAATATTTATCATTATGAATGTATAATTGGTATAACTAATTTGCTCTTATGGTGAAGTATCACATGCCCTTAATGGAAGAGTTGAAGTCGATTTAAATCTAGTAGATTAGTAGTCTTTTTGATTTATGGTGTTTAGTTGTTGATTTTTCTAAGCTTGTTGTCTTCCTAGTCTTTAATACATATCCTATTTTGTTTTTTATTTGGCGGTTAGGGATCTATACATTATTCAGTCGTGTGCAATGAAGGTGTAATTTGTAAACACCCACATCTTCTTCTCTACGTATCATTCATGACAAATCACATTGCATAAAATGAGACTCAACATTTCTATTGAAACAAATACAGACTTAATAATAAGTTCGCGTAGTTTACTTCACAATTAGATGCTGCCTGTGACGGAAGTCAGATGTCAACGACTCCAATTCTCCTTCACGCAGTCTTCCGGATTATATATCCAGTTTTCTCAGAGCCACTCTTTTTCCGGTTTGGGCTCAAGTCACATTTCTCTCTGTTTTTGACACATTATGAAGTCAGTTTAAAATACTTTAGCGTTGGATCTTTTCGCACGAGCTTTGAACCTAAAGTGGCAATTTCCTGTCCAAGTTAATATCCAAGTTATCCTAATAAAGTTATACTAATTCAATATTTAATTTTTAGGAATAAAATATCTAAAATTTCATGGTAGTGCAATCTGAATTTTAAACATCGAAAAATGCATACACTGAGAGACTTTTTATTTGAATAAATGATAAAAATGAATGAGAATTTAGTATAATATCGTTCCGAAATAGGGAAAACCGAGGTTCTATCACACTTATTCGTACTACACAGTACTATAGTTTAATATTATCATACGAGTATTTAAAACACGAAGTCGAGAAAGTAGTATTCTACATACGAAATATTATGAATCTCCATTTTATAAATTAACTCTATGAAAAAATGATAATAAGAAAAATAGTGAATATCATAATCTCGAAAACGTATTTTAGAAATTGATATTGTCAATATGAAATTGACAGAAACCTGAGACGCACAGCAAACTATGATATCATTATTCTTGATTTTTCATATAGTTTCGTTTGAGAATGCTCCTCGAATGTTTCCGCCGTTTTCCGATCGAGCCCGAATGTGCAGCCGAATATGCGAATATAATAACTCTTTCTATTTTCAAGTGATTCATTTACCATGGGATTTAAAACATTAGGAATATTTTCTCACGAAATTTATAAACTAAAATATTACATCTAAATACATTCAAGTTTATTATATACTGAGTTACTGAGATATCAAATTATATAATGTTATTGCATACAAGAATATTATAAGTTCCTTTAAAAAAATGCATTTTATAAAAAATCAAGTGTCAAGCGACGCTACTTTATCGAGATTTTTTCCAAATATTTTATAAATAAGTTAGGTTTGAATCTTGCCGCAGCGAATCCGATTTTTCCTGCTGATTAAGCGTGCGATTATGTATTTAGTGAATAAATTAAGTATATATAATAATAAAAATAATAATTGTTCATGTGTTTCCGTATTTGATTGTATTTAATTTGTGTATTTAGTTCCCCTTTTTAAAGGTTAAATCTTTTTAGTGGAGTGAGTTATTTTTCATATAGTCGTTTGAGATTCTCATATGCTTTGTATGACAACTTCAAAAGATGTTTTCATTCTTTCGAATAAAATGTATTACAATCGTTTTAACTTCTCTTGTCAACTTTGATATAGTGTATATTAAATTCTCGCAAGTTTTATAAGAGTTAATGAAACATTTCCATTTGTTCTAACAAAAATATTAATTTTTCCGACTGAAAACCACTATATTAATTTTTGATACGCAAACCCTGTTTTCCCTACTTCGGAACGATATTATACTAAATTCTCATTCATATTTATCATTTATTCTAACAAAAAGTCTCTCAGTGTAGTATTATAACATATAAATTGATTAACTTTAACAGTTGATCTTGTGAACTATCAAAATTGTATTTGATTTATATATTATGGTACTTACCTTGAAAATCTCGGGGGGGGGGGGGAGAGATTTCAATATTGATTTTGGATACACGGAATATAGAACGTGAATGGATATTTAGCTCTATTTTAGTCAACGTAAATATTTTAGTGTAAGGTAGCTGTTACTTTAGTGCCAGTATCTGATTTCGATACAGATTGATATAAATTGCCTTTAAATGTATCTTGTAGCTTAATATTTTATGAGGTTTAAGTTCTGAACGTTCAAATAAACGAATTTTTGTATTGATTGCTTTTGTCACAAATATACTATTTGAATCGTCTTGAAGATCTTGTAAGAATAAGAACGTGAACTTTTATTAATAGTCACAAATAGGATCTCTCTCCAGACAGCGAGTACTCGAAATTCAGTCGAACGAGTCTTTTTTGCATAATAGATCAACATAATGAGAACAGGAACGACAACTTTATTGCTCTCGCTAAGACATTTAGGGACGAGGCTTGGCTTTTGAACTTGGCGTTCGAAAATGCCAAATGCTTTTCATTTTGATTCGAATGGGTGCCGGACAATGAATCGACCACACTATATCATTGATGGTTATGGATGTGCCGAATAATTAGAGCGTCGTTAAACTCTGGAAACTTAATTAAAGGAAGGATATATAATTGTCGCACAAAAGGAGGTCTTAAAATGTCACTTTTTGGACGAGATTAATGTTTCCTTTAATATATCAGGAAGGAATGTGACTGAGGATTAGAGTTTAGAAATATTGATCATGTTAGCAGTTTGAGATGAAAATTGCAAAAATTAACAACCAGTTTTTTTCTGCTCTTTCATTTTTATTATTTTGGCTTAATCTACTTAATTTTAACAATACATTTTTCTCTGATTTCAGAATCACGAATACAGTGGCTATGGAGAGGAACCTCGGCGGAAGAGGTATGGTTATTATTTATATTTAAATTTTTTACAATATATTGGACAACTATAATTCGCATTGTAAATTTTGCAAACCGCACAGGCAAACAAGTGGTGTATGCATGTATTTAGACTAATTATCCCATATAACGTTTCTACTATTCCACAGCCCCACAGTACGCGACACTAAAGACTGTTTAAAATCCAGATGTTCGCACATTGGTACTTTTCTAGATTTATACGTGGAATATATAAAACCTAAATGTTCTCTACAATGGCACATTTACGTTTGGGGGCAGTTGACACAATTATCGAGTTATGACTCTTTTGCACTTGACTAGCTTCACGGAAAAAAGAAAATAGCTGAATTTACCATTTGAAATAGTCAACTTGCGCTCTGAACCCAATTTTCGTGGAATTTAGTAAATTTAGCAAACCCGCTTTTTCATTGCAAGGGTTACAATTTGAAATAGTAAAACTTACTAAATTCCAGGAAAAATGCGTTCAGAGCGCAAGTTGACTACTATTTTAAATGGTAAATTCAGCGATTTTCTTTTTTCCGTGTTGTGTTTTTGATTTCACTTCGCTTCCCAATTTCATAAAGTATTGCTTAGGAAAGTCCTTTGAAGAGAGATAATCAAAATGCAAGAAAATTTACAAACGATAAAATCCGTTAGAGAAATATGAGAAATATTGAATAGCAATGATTTTCTTGAATCTAGATTCATCCAAGTGAATTGCACTTAATGCTCGAGTTAACTTCTTATTATTAGACTTGGCCAAAGTAGCTGTGGCACTCTCAAACTTTGGTAACTGGTTGCATCGTTTAATTAATTTAATCTTGAAACATATAGTTTGACCTCCGCGTTGGTGGTTATCAGCAGTTACTAAATTCCACTCTAGGTGTCTGTTTAATTGCATATCATTGTTGTATTGTTTTATCTCGCCAGAAAATTGCAATGAACTTGATTCGTTAGTACTTTAATAATGTTGTGAAAAAGAGAATTTATTCAATTCAACTGTATTTCATTTCCCTCTGGTACATTTATTATTAATTAATACAAGCCTCCAAACTTGTTAGCGACAATCATTAATTTTTTTTTAATGTTGCAAGACTTTCATTCTGATTGTGTAATTTTTTGTTGCAGGGAAGACAATAACAAACCAAATCACGTACTCCTGTTTACAATAATCAATCCAGTCTACCCCATCACAGTGGTGAGTGCCAAGTTTCATTTATCTTGTCGCGGGAAATAGTGAAAAATGTATTCATAACTATCAAAAAAGAACTAATTTGAAAAAACGAATGGATGTCTATGACAGCACAGCAACTGTTGAAGTGGCAGAAAAGCAAGATAAAGAGGAGAATAAAATTTATAACTGCAGGAATATCAGGTGGAATTGGATTGCAAAAAACTCGTAAAACTCGAGTGGTTAACTTGTGGTACGGAAAACGAATTGTTTCGTAGTTGCATTCATGTCAATTTCACAGGGAGGTGCTTTTTACTTTTGCTCTTCGTCAGTAATAGATATACTGTGATACACTTGTGTATCTACTTGTGTGTATTTGTGGTGGGTATTTGCACTCCTTGCATACGCAAGTGTTCGCATAGTTCACACCGGTCACAATGTTTATTTTCTTATGTCGCCTTGGCCGTCGTGCTAATTAAGGAGCTCTTAACGATTCTATTTTATTTTTTCCCTCGCCTTTTTTTCAGAGGTTCTATATCTTGAATACGCGATCAGAAAATAACGTTATTTTCTTCTTTTCTCTTTTTTGGATGCATATTTGGACGCATTTTTGGATGCATTTTGATTTCTAAAAATGTTAATTTCACTAAGGACTGAAAATTCGCAATTGTAATGTACCAAAAGTTTTGAACGTTCAAATGAACGAAATATTTTTTCTCAATTCTATTTTATCCAGAAATATGTTATTTTAACTAAAAATAATCATAGAAATTATAAGTGTCTTCCATATTCTTCCATAAAAAATTATTGTTAATGCAAATGAATTAATGTTTTAACAATGTTTATAGTTTAAAATACAATCAATACAAAAATTCGTTCATTTGAACGTTCAGAACTTAAACCACATCAATTGTAGTATTTCTTGCAGTTAGAGTTGGTCGTCAAATGAGCTCTCTCGTGCACTTGATCCGTACTTCTTCTTCCCTCTATATATAACGAATTCAGCGTAACGATTAAGTCTAGCTCTGAAACCTAAGACGATTACAAGCCTACCGCAAAGATGTGTTATAGCACTTCTATGCAAATAAGACTAGATTATCATTGCCTTCATCGCCCTTAGAGGTACATATAACTATATCACGTAATATTAAATTGGTAACGGTGTTTCGAAGTTGATACATGAACCGTGGTCTCGCTGGTCTTTAAAGATAATTTTGCTATTAAGTGACCGCGATGTTTACACGTCGCTTGAGCATTGCATGGCTGCTCGCAATTTATAAAGGCTCATTTACCTATATTATGTTTAGAAACTACCCTTCCCAACTTGGTAATTCTGCCTTCAATCACTACATATGCTTATTAACAGCTTTACTAGGCTCTGTGAAAACAAAATTAGCATCTCTGTTCATCAATACATATCTTTTTAAAATATGAAGGAAAAGAATATGGTAATATTAACAGTCTATCTTTAAAGTTTATCTTCTAATGTTCATGATTTTCTATACTTACTGGATTCAAGAATCATCTTCACAGAAAGTGCGGTCAGGCTGCGAATAAGATTTTACTACATGAGGCTCGTAACCATTAGAACGGAAGGATAACGAGACACTCAGGAAACTTTAATTTTCACTGATAACTGAGAATCTAACCAAGCATGGCGTTTAATAGTCTATAAATCTTGTCGGCTTTCTCTGATCGCAGGGCACTACAGTCGAATTATGTTCTCATATGTTCACATAGTGTGCAATATGCTCTATACATTTGCACGTAAGCATATACACGACTAACGTATTTTAATGTTCGCGACCCAGTTCGTTCGTCTCTCAAGAGAAAGGTTATATTCCTCTGATCACAACTTCCTCTTTTATCTCTCATTCGTATTCCAAATGCTTGACTTGATATAATGATAAAGTTCGACAATTTCTTGATAATATAGAATATTGAAAAAGATAGTGCCTATACTTTTAAATGGCAACTCTTTGAAAAATGGTAATTCTTCACTGAAAGAAATTTAATATCAATACTTGCTATTTCAATATTCATAATTGATAAAGACGATTACGATTTAGGGAAATCGTGTAAATATACAAATTATTGTTAGCATACTTACGAAACTTTAAAATTCTTGAAAACAAGAATTGGTATATTCAATAGCAAAGATTGATATATTATGTATTTTACGAACGTAGAATGATAAAATTTGATAATGATATTATCCAATAATATAAAAGCATTTACAGAAATTACCAGCTTGAGTTACATATGTTAATAGAAATATTCTAAAAATTAATATAGACGCTAACAAAAATTGTAAGCTTCAGTTGAGGAAATTGTAAGTCTCGATATTAAGAAAACCGAATAGCTCCGATAATCTCCCGAGGTCAGCCGAATTCACCGACCGTAGCGCTCGCGATGTGAATCGGAGAACTTTTTGTTTCCTGATAACCACCAGAGTAAGCATCATGCCGTTTCTCACAAGTGCAAACATTTTCACCAATTAGTATATAAGGAATCTTCAAACCTCTTCTATCAGCGTAATTTACTTGCGATTTGCGATGCGTGTGTTTTATATTTATGTGTGCGTAATATGTATATAAGTTAAGGTTGAAGTTAGTATAAGTGTTACCTCTGCGAATGTATATTATAATGTGTGCATTTATGTGTGTTGTAATCTTATAATTGTGCAGTGTGAATTGACGGAGATTCACGACGGGTTATACGAATTTATTCTTTCTCTTTTCGTGTTTTCGTCTATTCTTTTCGCATGACTCATAATTTGTAGTATAGTCTTTAGCAAATTTCAGAATCCTTTATATTACTTTCTGATATAAATACCCGATTTCCCTAAATCGTAAAAGATTATACTAAATTGTAATATCGATTTTAACGTATTATGTTACAAAATTTCTTTCAGTGTTTGAGTTTTTACTTCTGAAGCATTCTATTTTCCCTTTTCTTTTTCTATAGAGTTATACCATATATTGGTGACCTATAATAACGTTCGAATAATGTTTGTTTTTTCTTCGACTTTCTCTAGCAGGCTTCCTAATGGTTTCCGAACACCCGCTACTTCAAATCGCTTTTTCATATTATTACAAACTTTTGTTTATTTGACACACGATAAAAGTTGCTCTTTATTTCGCGCGCAATTTAAATTATATTTATCGCTATCGAATTGGTTCCACATAACGATTCAAGATTTATTCAAACTAATTTCATCCAGTGAGTTTGAAAAGTTGTTTGTATGAAGTTTATCAGAAGGAGATTTCAAACTTGAATCTGTTAAGTAGGCAACATCCAATCAGCCAACTTCAATATGCCAAACTTTGTTAACCATTTTAATTTTGCTCTTCAGCATTAAAAGTTTAAAACATTCTGTGCTTTGAACTTCAGGATGAGTGAATACATTTTTTATGTTCTTCTTCGTAAGTCTGTTTAATGGGGAGTGTTAAAAAGACTAATTCTGCAAGTTTTAACATCGTTTTTACATTTTAACGCGTCATTATTTGATTAAGTATTCTTGCAAGTTTTCTTCCTATAATTGTTGAATTTTAAACACTTAAAGTATCGTGGTTTTTCATCTGCAAAGCTTTCTAATGTTAATATATGAGAATATCAAGCATTCAAATTCAAGTACCTTTTATTTGAAAGATTTTCTTATTCAAAAGCATTTAGATTTGCATGAGATCGTGAATGAAAATAGTTTCAGAATTTACTTTGGGGATAAGTAGTTTTCCCTGCAAAACTCACCGAGCGTCACTCAGATATTATGGTAATGCATGCGATAATAGAAACGACTTGTAAGAGAAATGACTTTCTGACGTGTTGAAATTTGTCATCGGAAGTTCCTACCTCGGCGCATCGTAGTTACGCGGTAGTTACTTTCTATAGAGAAGTAATTCAGAGGCAGAACTGAAAGATAATGTGAAAAAGTTGAGATCATAGATCAGCGTTCCTGATGCTTTCTTTCTGTTTTAAAGATATGCAGCTGAGAAGCTCTAGCGTTTTATGCAAGGACATTTAAAACTTTATTTTACTTCCGGAAGAGTAGATTGAAACATGTCTGATAAAGTCGATACTTGAAACAACCTTTTCAAATCATACGATTGCTTTTTCACCTTACGAATTATTTTTTTTTTATATTTCTCACGGGAAATGATGGAAATTTTATGATTAAAGATTGCAGAGATAAAAATAAGAATCGAGGTAAGAATATGATGAGAAAACCTTGCTTGAATTAGTAATCTGTTAGAGAAACATATAGTAATGAATATTTGAATTATTCATACTAAGTTATTGTCAAGTTAATTACTCAAAAAAGTTGTATTTGTTAAGGAAAAAGAATTTTTCGAATGTAAAAGAGTAAAATCTCTTTCAAAGCATCACACGGTTCATTTGTGACAGATTACTTAATTAGTGAAACTTGCTGACTTCTGAAGTAACTCGCAAAATACTCAGTTGACAAATGCCGACTCAACAAGATTCATCTTTGACTCTCTCGCTGCCAGATGGCACTTTTAATTAAGACAAATCATCTGTGTGACGTCTGACCAGTGACCATATGACACACATCCAAACTTGAAAATTGTATCGGAATGTTCCAGGAACTAAAACAAAGACTGATTGTGACAAAAATATTCTCTATTGAATTCACATGCATTATTTTCATCCCAATATTACAATCTGAGAATACTCCAATATTATTGGCATAATATTAAAATGTTCTTTTAAACTTTGTAAATTTTCATTTTAATTAATATTTCGTTTGTTATATTTCTATCGCGAGAATGAAATAAGGAACTTTCTCCATGTTTTTAGAAGGCAATTACGCAATTGGAAACGCAATTACTACTTCAGTATTTAATTGGTTGCAACTTCAGTTCACTATTGGACACTGGGAATTTTTTCAAGAATTAATCATTGTTTGCTCGATAACGAGAACTAGAAAGGAAGTAATTGATAGTACTCGTTTTGGTTCCCCTGAGGAGGTTATTTGAAAAACATGGAACCGCAAATTAGCGCCAACAGTGATCTCGTGTCTTTCCTCTCTTGGTGAATCTCACAGTGTAAAAAAGAAACGGTAAAGGGACACGTGGAACTTTTCACTCAGAACTTTTTGAATAGCTATCCAGAGTATCCAGTTCTAAAAAATACTGCCATCTCTCCCCGCAGGGTACATTTAATGGAAGCATTGATCGTCAAGTTTTTCACACTAGTTTACATGCTTACAGCTACTACTTTATGTTGAAATATTTCGGACAGTCTGATTTGCATCTTAACGATAAGCGGAATAAATTTAACTGCTGTTCCGTTTCATGAAAATTTATGTATTTAAATTTTTGATACTGTTTCCCGGTTATTTTTTTTTAATGAGTGTTCTCAATTTGTTTCTTGTCATTATGCGAGAAACGAAGCATTAAGTAATGAAAATATTAAGCAAATGTTGTTATAGGTATAGAATGATAGAGGAAGTTTATTGAAATTTATTTAGGGGTGGATGTTGTTTCATTGAATCAGATCCTACACGGAAAAAATAAGTGTTCCAAATAATGGAAGAAGTTTGCGAAATTTTAACAAAATAGCAGTTCACTTTTGGACAGAGCTAAAATTTGTCAGAAATTGGAAGAGTTAACTTTGTAAAGTTTGATATGCAATTTTGTTAAAATATGAGATAAATTGACGAGTCATTAGAAAAATGTTTGTCAAAATTTGAGTAAAAAGGAAAAGAACTAATGTAACAGTTATTTATCGAAGATCCGAAAGCAGTTTGTGAAATTTTAACAAAGTGTTATTCATATTTTCGTAAAGAGTGTTGCCGATTCGAAAAAAACTAGATACGTTTTTGTTTACGTTTTGAATGTGTGTGGACG
>CAJFCO010018368.1:145730-156100 GCA_904066015.1 Synergus gifuensis | reverse complement strand
GCTCGACTGAAGCGTCCGGTAGGGCAAAAAGGGAGGCTTCACCCCTCTCCATGTAAAATAACAACGTTACATGGCGCCCGAACAGGGACGCCAGAAAAACTCAACGTTACATTTATATAAATTTCAAGATGTTTAAATGCATTTTAAGTGACTTTAAGGATTTTCAATGGATTTCAAATGAATTTAGGGGATTTTAAGAATTTGACAGAAATTTCAAGACAGTTGGGGGATTTTGTGGAGACCTAAGAATATTTAGAGTAATTTTAGGGGATTAAAAGGGATTTTAAAGAGACTTTAAAGGATTAAGACAGATTTTAAGTGATCTTCAAGGATTTCAAGATTTCAATTTTAAAAATTATAAAAAATCTCTTGAGTTTGCTTAAAATTCCTCGAAGTTTCATGAAAACATTTAAAATCTCTTAAAATTCCCTATATTTCTTAAAAATCTTTTAAAATTATATGAATTCCTTTAAAATTCCTTGAAATATCTGGAAATCAATCAATCATTAATCCTTACAAATGCCAATAGTCTATTAAAAGTCATTAAAATCTCTTACTTCTCCTAAAATTCCAAAGGATTTCGAAATATTTTTAACGATTTGAAGATATTTCAAGTGTTTGTATTAAATTTCAAGGAATTTCAAAAGAGTTTAAGGATTTTCTATAGGTTTCAAAACATTAAAAATAATTTGAAATTATTTTAAGATATTTAAATACGTTTTACGTAATTTTAAGGAATTTCAGTGGATTTTAAATGAATTCAAGAGAGTTTAAGAATTTTCAAGAGATTTCAAGACATTCTAAATGATTTTAAGAAATTTCAAGGAATTAATTCTAATGAAATCAAATTAAATCCTTTAAAATCCCTTATTTCTTTAAAATCGTTTCAAATATTTCAAAATCCCTTGGAGTTCATTAAAATCTCTTGAAATCTCTTCCAATTCCTTTAAATTTGTGAAAATCAGTGAAAGTTTTTGAAATCTTGTGAAATCTGAAAAAATATTTTGATAATCCTTTCAAAACTTTTAAAAATCCCCTTAAATCCTCAAAATCAATCAAAATCTCCTAGCATCTTTTGAAATTCCCTAAAATTTAATAAAATAAATCTCTTGAAATCACTTGAAACTCCTTAAAATCACTTTAAATCTTTTTCAATCCTTTCAAAAACATTACAAAACATTTTTAAAACATTTAAAATAATTTGAAATGATTTTAAGATATTTAAATACATTTTACGTGATTTTAAGAAATTACAATGGATTTTAAATGAATTCAAGAGAGTTTAATAATTTTCAAGAGATTTCAAGACATTTAAAATGATTTTAAGAAATTTCAAGGATTTAATTCTAATAAAATCAAATGAAATCCTTTAAAATCCCTTAATTCCTTAATTCCTTAAAATCGTTTAAAATATATCAAAATCCCTTGAAGTTCATTAAAATCTCTTGAAATCTCTTCCAATTCCTTCAAACATGTGGAAATCAGTGAAAGTTCTTAATATCTTGTGAAATCTAAAAAAATATTTTGATAATCCTTTCAGCACTTTTAAAAATCCCTTTAAATCCTCAAAATCAATCAAAATCTCCTATCATCCTTTGAAATTTCCTAAAATTTAATAAATCTAAATTTAATAAAATAAATCTCTTATAAAGTCCCTTAAAATTACTTAAAATCTCTTAAAATATTTTCCAATCCTTTAAAGTCTTCCTAAAATTCTTTAAAATTCTAGGCAATGCTGTGTATAAATTTCTGCCAGTGAATAAATAAAAATCGTGTCTTTCGTAACCTTTTTTAATAATCATCAGAACCCAATTTTAAATAGAACTACATAAATGGGGGACTTTCTACACGGGGAGGGAGTATTACTCATTTTTTTCATGAAAGCAGTTTAGAGAATAGGTACTTGTGTGAATAAAATGATGTCTCATTATTCAGAAGTTGAAAACAAGCAATGACACAGTACCTGGCCCCGGGCTGTAGAAGTTTTGAGTAGTTCCCTTCAAGTTCGCAGGGTAAAATGACTTTGCTGTGTGGCTTTACAACGAGTTCGATGGGGGATTTGGAGGATGTAGCGGAGGCAAGATATAGCACATTGCTTGTGGTTGGCGAACTGGTCGTCCATGACTCTTCATTGGGGGCCAAAAGTGCCGCGGGCTGTGCCACGTGATCTGGTACCGACGTCAAGGTCGAGATGCTCGTGGTGGTGCTCGTCGTTGTCCTCCTGTTTCGCCTACTCCCATCCTGCTTTCCTCTCAAAGCAAAAAGGCCGGCTTCATTCACAGATCCTGAAAGAAAAAAAAAATACCAACATTATTTCCCTTTCTATTTAATTTTTAGTTTTTAATTAATATTTACAAACGCATTCAACGTTTGCCTTCATAAAGGACAAACGCATTTAATTAAAAAATTCTGTCCATATTTCTTACAATAAAATTTAAAATTTATAAGTTTCTGTAGAAAAATTGAGAAATAGGACCAAAAGATAAAGAGAACTTGAAACGGGTGTTGGTTCCATATAATTAGAGCATTCGAAATTAGCTTTTTCACCTTTATTTGCTAAAGAATGGTTAGCTCCAATTACTACACACGCACTCTCGTTCCCATTTACGATTTTTTACCCTCGCTTTTCGCTATACATAAAAGTTTATGATGCTACATTAATAGGAATTAATGACGATAAAAGTGGCTTTTCTAAAGGGATCCTTCGCATTTTTTTTTCAACGCGATATAAGCACATATGTTCAACATGTAATTTTCTCTCTTGTCACCTACAGGAATAGAATTTAAATGCATAAAACGCATTGTTTTCTCGATCACTAAGGTGGCAAATAGAGGATATATTTCTTTCTTCGTGGGAGAGCTTCCTTTTTTCGACAGGTGTCCTGCAGGTAGACAAGTGTTAAAACCTTATAAGAAGGACAAAAGGAGAAAATAAAACTATCAGAGAGAAAATAAAAATATCAGCGTGTCTAGTGATCAGGGAATTGGAAATTTCCGGGGTTTTCTCGGTTTTCTCCCGGTCTTTTCCAATCTTTTTCCGATCAAATTTTTTTTCCTTTTCAATGAATTTATGCATTTTGTGAATTTGACCATTTTGTGATTTTTGAAAATTTGATAAAGTAGAAATTCTATCTTTAAAAAATGGGGTAACAAAATGTCTCGAAAATCGCATACATTGTTGTTGCAAACCTGATTGGCTTTTGAATGACTTGAATTTTTACATTCTCATCAGAGAAGGTATTAGATTTGTGTAAAATTTGACCCCCCCAGTTTTTGTCAAATGTCCACGTTTTGGGACCCCCTGAACCCAAAAAACGTGTTTTTACGAATGTGTCTGTCTGTCTCTCTGTCTGTGTGTCTGTAGATTTTTAGTTTGTGAGCACGATAACTTTCGAAAGAATTGACCGATTGGATTGTCCCTTGGTATACTCTTTTAGTGTCCTAAAATGAAGGTCAAGTTCGTTGGCCAGCCATTTTGGATAAAAATTCAAAAAGTGGGAGCATTTTGAAAAATTTTGAAACCACTTTTTTTTTTAATCTAAAAATTCTAATGACGTACGTTCGTAGTGCTTAAAAAGTCGAACAATTTTTCTTAATGACTTTTTTGGATAAAAAAAAAATTGAAAGACTTATAACATTTTGAAAATCCAAAAAAATGAAAGAAAACATAAATTAGAAGCCAAACAACGCACGATATGAAAATAAGTCTACAGATGAAAAATGTTTCTTTTTGAACTCCCTATAGGATCCGCATAACAACTTTTTGAATTTCCTTAAAAAATCGAAAATTCAAATTTTGAGCCAAAAAACGCGAGATGTAGAGAAAATGATAAGAAACATAATTATTCGCCTTAAAAAGATCTACAAGTTCTCCTCTGGCCATTTTTCGATAGGATGAGTAGTTTTCGTTTTAATCGTGAAAAATATTGTTAAACAGAGCTGAGCGCGATGTTTAAATCAAATATCGAGCGCGAAGCGCGAGTGCCCTGATGAGAATGTGCTCCTTAAGGTCGATAGAACCTTAAGTAAATTAGTTAAATTTTGCATTCAAAGCTGTAATTTAATTTAATTTAATTAAATTTTTAAAAATATAAATTACAAATATATAAAAATAAATTAAAATATAAAAATATAAATTATGTAATTTAATCAAATTAAAAAAAAAACATATATCTTTAAGCGTCCTGTAAAGCGCAAGCTTCACTAAGGGCACAAGCGCGCAACACGGAGCGCGAAGCGTGACGAACGAACTATATTCGACCCCCCGCGCGCGAAGCGCGCGATGAGAATGTGCCCGCGAAGCGGGCAGATTTTTTTTATTAAAACTTGACACAGACACAACAGTTTTTCATTATAAAAGTTTAGATATTTTGTCAATTTGATGTTACGAGACTTGTATAATATGTCTTTATAAAACTTCCCTTCGTTCAATAAGCTGTGAGAAAATTCCGATTCAATAAGTTTCAAGATTGTGCTAGAATTTCAATAGACTGAAACTTTCGAGGCTGAGCAAGCAGCCCATAATTCAATTTCCTTCTATTTTTCTCGTCACTTTTTTTCTTGTATATTTAGAGTGTCAGATTTTAAAAAAGCATGGTCGCATATGCTTCGATAAGATAAATTACTCCATACATGTTTCTTTTACAAATTGTCTTTTATACAGAATATTTTACAATACTGACAATATTGACGGTTCTGCGTTTAGTTGAAGAGACAAAGTATAAAAAAGAAGTTTTATGAAAGTATCTAAAAAAATTCAGACAAAATAAATTTTGTTAGAAAATAAAGCAAAGAAACTGGGTTAATGCAATTTAGCTGAAATAACTTTTTCCCCAAGTGTCACATTACGCACCACCCTATATTTTCTGTAAGTGACAACGTATATTCTCCAGTTTGTAAAATGCAGAAGCGGACAACAGCCCATTGTGCAAGAGGTAAAATACAAGCATTTGTGTTTATCTCTACAAGAAGACTCGATGTTGCTTTTTATTTTGTGCTACTGAATAGAAAAGAGTAGGTTTTATTGCCGGTTTTCCACACCCACATGCCAAGTTCTGCCCTCAGGCTAGAACAGCCTTATCGATTATTGAGTTGAGCTGGAAAAGGAACGTTTTTGATGGACTCAAACACAGTCTGCCACTTTACTGTCCACAACCACACCCTGTAGAGACAAATTGCAAGGGAACTCGAAGCATAGACAAGGCAAATGGAAGACTGTAAAATTTAATTGAAGAGGCAAGAATGATGTTGAAGAAAAGTACACACTTATTTCGGTTCTTACTTTAGGGATGTCGAATCGTTAAAACGTATTTTTATTTCCCTAACCGAACGGATATGTTACTCAGAAAACAGTTTTGCTGCCGCTTTAAAAGCCGATTCTCGATTCAAGTAATCATGACTGCTAAATTCTTTACGCTTTTTCCATTTCCCGCTTTGTATCGTAAAAGGTTGTATTAGGGCGGTGTAAATTTTCAATCAATTTATAGGGTTGTTTATATTCAACCAAAAGGGAAATTTGCCATTCAAGTGTTTTAAGCGCATACAGGGTAGCCACATGTCAGGAAAGTCAGGGAAATGTCAGGAAAAAAAATTGTCAGGGAAATGCGAGTAGTTGTCAGGGAAAATAGAAATTGACATTTATGCTAACTATGTTATTTTTTAAACAGATTTTAGAAGCTTTTCAAGAATTTCGAAGGATTATAAAAAATTTTCAGGTATTCTTTGAGATTCTTTTTGGGTTTTCTAATGATCTCAAGAGATTTTCAATAAAGGGATTACAAGGGATTTGTATAATATTTAAAAGATTTAGTAGAATTTTAAAGGACTTGATGATATTTTAAGAGATTTTTAAGAAAGTTTAGGGAATATAAATAATTTTAAGGAATTTCAAAGGATTTCATGAGATTTTTATGATTTTTAAAAATTTTGTGGAATTTTGAAGGATTGTAGGAATTTTTAAGAGATTTTTAGTTAGGCATTTTAAAAGATTTTGAAGCTTTTTGAAGAATTTAAAGGACTTGAAATGATTTTGAGGAATTTTAAAACAGTTAGTCAAAATTTAAGGGTTTTCATGAAATATTAACGAAGGGATTTCGTCGAATTTTAAGATGTTTCTAGGAATTTCAAGAAATTTCAATGAATTTTAAGATTTCCAAGGTTGTTCGTAAATTTGAGAGCTTATTACGTATTTTTGAAGTGATTTAAAAATTTTAAGATTTCCAAGTGGTTTTAAACTTCAAAAGATTTAAAATGATATTATATGCAATTTTAGAAAAATTTCAAAATTATTTCACTGAAAATTTGTTCGCATTGTTAATACTTTTCTGTCAGGGGAATTTACCTGAAAGTCAGGAAAAAGTCAGGGAAATGAAAAAAATTGAATCTTGTGGCCACCCTGACATAATACTGGCAATTTCATTTGTTTTAAAAGTGTTTCCTTTATTGCAAGTGTCGGTTAGATTTTAGAAAAGAAGAGACAACTCAAGCTCACTTATCACTGAGAAAAATGTTTGGTTGACACAACAAAAATTTGGTTGTCTTAACCAAATTTTTTGGTTGCTATAGAAGCAACAAAATCGTTTGGTTAAGCCAACCAAATTAGTTTGTTGCAGCGTTTGGTTGAACCAACCAAAAAGTTTGGTAAGCACAACAAAACTGTTTTGTTGGTCTAACAAAATTTTGGTTGACACTAGGTATTCTTCAATTTATGAACTGTTTTAGCCCTTTTTTTTATTATTATTATTTTTATATTATTTTTACTTAAATTATATATATTTATATTATCGGAAGCTTTTTATAATACGAAAAATCGGAAAGACATTTTGCGGCGACCGGGATTCGAACTACCTATAAACACTTATCTCTAACCTCTAATGTATCGAACGCAATTCACTGTGTAAAAAATATTTCTTGTAACTTTACCACTACCACTCTGAAGGAAGTAATATTACAAGTTTTGGTATAATTACAAAACGTAGTGGTAAAGTTACAAGTAATATTTTTTACAGTGAACTTAAACCACATGGCTAACCTAGCACATAGAATATTTTATAAAAATCCCAGCAAAGTATATCACATAAGGCAGGGCTGGCGGACACGCATGCGTGGTCGTGTATCTAATTGGTTTGGTTAGGCGAACCAAACAGTTTTGTTAGACCAACAAAAAGACTTGTTAGAACCAACCAAAAAAATTTGGTTGGTTCAACAAAATATTTTGTTCGCCTAACAAAATAATTTTTTATTGACAATCAAAATTTAGTTTTGGCAACAAAAACTGCTCAACAAAATTATTTTGTTGATGGGACATTACTTTTTTTCTCAGTGTGTAGGAAGATTTATAATCGTTCGAAATTTAGGAGGCAGTAGTGTTGTGTGTGTTGTGACAGCACAGACTGCTCTCTCATGTATCAAATGTCGAGGGTTCAGACGACTATTATCTTAAGAAAATTTATTTGCTTGTGTGTGCCTGTCCGAGTATGCGTGAACTTTTCTTCAAAAGTGTCCGCCTAATGTCTAGCAGACGTTATGGTTGCGTTGACAAAGCATTCGTCCCACGTAATTTATGTTGCCCTTATACCCACCTAAAAATATATTGCCTCGAAAAGCAAACAACTGGAAACATCTTAAACAGCTACTCATTTACATGTGTTTCTAGTAGTCCTCTCATCATTCTTCATTATTCAGTCGTAATATATGGACTTGAAATCAGTGGGAAAACCGAGGGGAAAACTCAATTACGATACATAATAAATATCTTTCATATTAAATACATCTAAAAAATGAACCTGAATTACAAACATTTTTACATTATAAAAAATTTGCCCGCTTCGCGGGCACATTCTCATCGCGCGCTTCGCGCGCTTGTGCCCTTCGTGAAGCTTGCGCTTTACAGGACGCTTGAACCTATATGTTTTTTTTTAAGTTTAATTAAATTATATATTTTCTCTATATAATTTATATTTTTATATATTTTTTAAAATTTAATTAAACTATATTTAAATTAAATTAAATTATTGCTTTGATTGCAAAAGTTAACTAATTTACTTCAGGTTCTATCGACCTTAAGGAGCACATTCTCATCAGGGCACTCGCGCTTCGCGCTCGGCTCTGTTTAACAATATTTTTCATGATTAAAACGAAAACTACTCATCCTATTGAAAAATGGTCAAAGGAGAACTTGTAGATCTTTTTAAGACGAATAACTATGTTCCTTATAATTTTCTTTGCATCTCGCGTTATTTGGCTCAAAATTTGAATTTTCGATTTTTTAAGGAAATTCAAAAAGTTGTTATGCTTATCCTATAGGGTGTTCAAAAAGAAACATTTTTTATCTTTAGACTTTTTTTCATATCGTGCGTTTTTTGGCTTCTAATTTAAGTTTTCTTTCAGTTTTTTGGATTTTCAAAATGTTATAAGTCTTTCAATTTTTTTTTCATCCAAAAAAGTCATTAGGAAAAATTGTTCCAATTTTTTAGTACTACAAACATCCGTCTTTAGAATTTTTAAATGAAAAAAAAGTGGTTTCAAAATTTTTCAAAATGCTTCAAACTTTTTGAATTTTTATCCAAAATGGGTGGCCAACGAACTTGACCGTCATTTTGGGACACTAAAAGAGTATACCAAAGGCAAATCCAATCGGTCAATTATTTCGAAAGTTATCGTGCTCCCAAACTAAAAATCTACACACACACACACACACACACACACACACACACACACACGTAAAAACATGGTTTTCGGGTTCAGGGGGTCCCAAAACGTGGACATTTGACAAAAACTGGGGGGGGGTTAAATTTTACACAAATCTAATACCTTCTCTGATGAGAATGTAAAAATAGAGAAATGCGCATAAATTTTTTGTGGATCAAGAATGATTTCTTTTCCATTTTCATTCACACAAATGGTAATTTGAATTATTATTAGATAAAGCGTAATCGCAGTCGGGGGCTTGAATAATTTTGATATCGACGGGTGGTAGACTTTTATTATTGGAATATGGCCAGTGCTAAATTAAACGGGTTTTTCATTCTCGCTCTCTTTCCACAAGGTTGTGGAAATAATGATAGACTATAGCAAAAAGCTGTAAAAAAAGCTTCGTATATAAAAATTATTCCACCCTCTGGCGTAATAATATTTTAACTTTGAAAATAAGAATATGTCAAATTAACGAGCAAGTTTAGCAGAACGCTAAGGATTCGTTATTTTATTCCCTCGATAATTATTCCCTTCGAATAGAAATCTTTTCATTACGTTTGCGTTTCTTGCATTTAACTCTTTTGTTCCATTATTGATCGACAGTTCCCTGGGAGTCACTCCTTTTTATCTTTCTTTTACCCTTATTCTTTTAAGAACTTTTTCTTCCTAAGTATATTGTAAATGCGAGATATTCATGTTATATTCTATTTCACTTTTGACAACTTGAATTAAGAATCTAGTTTCAGTTTGAAATAAATTAATTTCGTCCTTATCGCAGGAATACGAAAATTCAGCATTTCATTCATTGGAATCAATGAGCCGTGTATGCGATTGCATCATACATAGGCATGTCAATTCAAATTAAATTATGTACATATGTGTTATACATGCGATGGACTTTGATAAACTTCCAATTTATCGCCTCGTTGAATTAATCTAGAAATTAAATTCAGTAAAAAGATCAGAGTCCAAACATCATGAAATCTGTTGTTAGGAAATTGGAAATTTAAAAGCCCTTAATGTGTCCCTTGTTTGCCGGAAATAGTGCAAGATTTATTTCGTGTGAACAAGTGGCGGTGATCGATAGTTATTGGGGGCACGTTTACGAAATTTTCGAAGCACGTAAACCTACTTCGAGGTGGAGATTGAGCTCCACTTTTTACTTCTATATATGCGAAGGTGTTTTTATATCATTCCAAGATAAACGCGCGCTCCGCGCGCACATTTACTTTCTTTTTAAATGTACACTGAGAAACCCGCGTTTGTATTTATTGTTAAAAAGCACACTAGATTTTACTATCTGAACTTTACAATGAGGGGCAAAAAGCAAATTTTAATAATATTTACTGACCTCAATAGTAACTCATAGCTCCTTACAGAATTATAAAGTGTTTTAGAATAAGAACTAAAACTATTGCAGTATTTGTAAACTGTTTAGTAAAATGATGCGCAGAGACCATGCGCATCGAATTACTATCTGGGTTAGTAAAATATGTACAGTCAGAATAACAAAAAATAAAAGCTTTGAAGGGACCTAACTTCACACTATAGCCTACATAAATTAATATTCTAGCCTACACATATTATATAATATCAAACATTAGCAATTACATACATACATATATGCACTGAATACAATTACATATATTATTAAGCTGAAACAGAAAAATCAAGTT